>JAPDNY010001261.1:0-17368 GCA_029375565.1 Gekko gecko | reverse complement strand
TGGAGGTTCCCCTCAGTCAACATGTGTCAGGTATTGAAAATCAAGTAGATCCAGTCATTCTTGCACAAAGAAAGGTTTATTGGATTATCTTGCTATAAACCCACAGTAAGAGGTCATTGTCAGGAATAGGGGGCAAAGCAAAGCAAGCTAACTTATAGTGTGATGCAATGAAGCGCCTAGCAAATAGAACTTGAGCACTCGCGCGGGAACTCCCGGCGGGAGAAATACTTTATGAGCGGGAGACTACTCCCCCCTCCCCTTGCCTTCCCAGGACTGGAAAATTCTCATCTACACAAGAATAGCCCAAAGCCTACATTCAAGGCCACCGTGATAAGGAGAAGCGGCAGGGAAGAAGCTCCCACGTTTCTGCCTGCATACCTACGCAAGCGCATAGCGGGGATAGGAAACATACAACAATGAATTCAGTGAGAAACATCAAATGCAGCTTTTTCTTACATTCTGCTCCTTCCCAAAACACCACCCACCCGCCACTTAGAAGGAGAGAACGTGGGCCCCCGGGTTTATGAGGGTATCGATTGTGAAAGTCTCGCAAGTGATCAGGTGCATTGATATCCGAAACTTTCACCCATTCTTTATGTTGGGGCCCGAAATGTACCCATTGGACCAGGTACAGAAGTTGTCCACGTAAAATCTTAGAGTCAAGGATATCCGCAATCTCGTAGTGTTCTTCATCATCAATCATCAGAGGGGGGGGAGGCTCCGGAATCGTAGTTTGCCATTTAGTCGGGGGTAACGCAGGTTTGAGGAGGCTGTAATGGAAAATTGGATGTATAGCTTTAAGAGACTTAGGCAGATCTAGCTGAACAGTCACTGGATTTATACATCGTAACACCTTGAAAGGACCAATAAATTTCCAAGCCAGTTTTCTGGACTGTTGCTGCAACTTTAAGTTTTTCGTAGATAGATAGACGGAGTCCCCTGGTTTCAGATTCCATCCCCCTGCCCTTTTTTTATCTGCTTGTTTCTTGTACTGTGCCTTGGCTTCATTCAAAGTCTCAATAATTAGGGGCCAAGACTCGCGAAAAGTTTTACACCATACTGAAGCTTTCCCCACCCCGTCCCCCGGTTGCAAGAAGGGGAGAGGGGGCTGTCATAACCCATGGCCGCTTTGAATGGTGACATCTTCGTGGAAGCGTGCCATGAATTGTTGTAAGCAAACTCTGCTAATGGTAGTAAATCAACCCAATTGTCTTGTTGATAATTAGAAAAACATCTCAGGTATTGCTCCAATGTCTGGTTTACTCTCTCCGTTTGCCCATCAGTTTCAGGGTGATAGGCAGTACTGAGAGCCCGTTCAATACCCATGAGGGTCATTAATTCCGACCACAATTTAGAAACAAATTGACTTCCCCTATCGGATATTATTTTCAATGGTAATGTATGTAGTCTGGCAATGTGTTGAAGAAAGGCCTTAGCCAAGGCCCTAGCAGTTGGCAGACCGGGGAACGGTATAAAATGCGCTTGCTTTGAAAACAAGTCTACCACCACCCAAATGACCGTCATCTGTCTAGAAGGGGGAAGATCAGTGATAAAGTCCATTGAAATTACTTCCCAGGGTCGAGTCGGGGTGGGGAGGGGCTGTAGGAGACCTGGAGGTTTCCCCGGTCGGTTTTTACAACGGTTGCATGTTGGGCATGACTGTATATAGAGTGATAACTCCTGTTTCATTCGGGGCCACCAGAACCCACGCTGCAGAAGTTTTAAGGATTTCACATATCCGAAGTGCCCTGCAGATTTTGAGTCATGAACTGTTTGCAACATTTGGGATCGAGTGGCTGCAGGAACAAACATCTTATTCCCCTTAAACCAGCAACCGTTTGGATCACATCTCACATCATCCCTGCCTCGCAACTCACTTGTTTCTTGCGGGGTGATGTCAGTGAGAATTTGTTTCTCCCAGGGTAAGGTTTGGCTAAGATTCTCAGAGATTCGTTTGGCTTTGCGGGTCACAACTGCACCAACCAGTTGTTCTGGGGTGAACATAGACTCTTGTACCTCCACCCTCTTACTGAAATGTTGGGGAAGACGGGAAAGAGCATCCGCCAGGTGATTAGCCTTCCCTGGAAAGTGGTGAAGAGTAAATTGAAACTTGGAGAAGAACTCAGCCCACCTAAATTGTTTAGCATTTAAATTCCGGGGTTTCCGTAGTACCTCAAGGTTTTTATGATCAGTCCATATTTCAAACGGTACTTGGGAACCCTCTAACCAATGCCTCCATGTGATTAATGCTAAACGGATAGATGCAGCTTCCTTATCCCAAATAGGCCAGAACCTTTCGGTATCATTGAATTTTCTTGACACATAAGCTAGGGGTTGCAGCTGTCCCTGAGCGTTCTCTTGTAAAATCACCCCACCCATAGCAGTATCTGATGCGTCAACTTGGACCACAAATTTCTTTGTCTCATCTGGGTGTGCTAGTATTGGCTCAGACGTGAACAGCTGTTTTAATTGATCAAATGCATATTGACACTGGGGCGTCCAGTTCAAAGGGGCCCCCGGCATTGAAGCTTTGGATCCCTTCCCCTTAGTCTTTAGAAGTTCGGTAAGGGGAAGGGCAACTTGGGCAAAATGGGGTAAGAATTGACGGTAAAAGTTGGCGAAACCGAGAAAACTTTGGAGCTGTCGTCTGGTTTTTGGGGGCTCCCACATTACAACATCCTGGACCTTCTTTGGGTCCATTTCCAACCCTCAGAGGATATGCGGTACCCCAGAAAGTCAATACATTCCTGATGAAATTCACACTTTGACAGTTTCACGAATAGTTTGTTGTCTAGAAGCCTTTCCAGTACTTTTCGCATGAGTGTGGTGTGGGATTTTAGGTCTGGGGTATAGACCAAGATATCATCCAAGTAAACGACCACCCCTTGAATAAATAGGGGTGTAGGACCTCATTGATTAAGTTCATGAAGACCCCTGGTGCCCCTTGTAAACCGAATGGCATCACCCGATACTCAAATTGCCCCAGCGGGGTATTAAATGCCGTTTTGTACTCATCCCCTTCTCTGATGCGAACTCGAAAATAGGCATCTCTCAAATCCAGTTTAGAGAACACTTTCCCTTTTGCCACCTCTGCCAATAAGTCTTTGATGAGGGGCATTGGGTAGGCATTGGTTGCAGACACTGCGTTAAGACCCCGGTAATCCGTGCAGAGTCTGAGCCCCCATCCTTCTTTTTACAGAACAATACCGGTGCTGCGAACGGGGACGACGCTGGCCTGATAAAACCACGAGCCAGATTTTTATCAATAAAGCGGCGCAGTTCTTGCTTCTCACCAGGACTCATGGCATAAATTTTCCCTTTTGGCAATTTCTGCCCCGGAAGAATTTCAATAGCACAGTCAGAGTTGCGGTGGGGGGTAGTTCATCCGCCTCCTCCTCCTCAAAAACCCTAGTCAAATACTGGTAATCCCTAGGGATGCGGTTCAGGTCCTCCATTGCTAAGCAAGCGCGTGGAGGTTCATTGCAGGGAAGGTTTCCCCACCCTGGGTCCCATTTGTGTTCGGCACATTTCGGTGAAATAAATTGAACATCCCCCTCTTCCCATAGAATGTAAGGGTTGTGTCCATGCAACCAAGGGCTACCCAATACTAAGGGAAATTGGGCTTGAGGAGCTATCACAAAGGAACGCAGCTCCCAGTGGGCACCGATGCCTATTCTTAGCGGGACAGTCTCAAATCGGCATGGCTCTTTCATTGGAGACCCATCCATCTGTGTAAAGTTATTGGGTCTTTCAAGTTGACCACGGCTGCCTCCAGCCCTACCACCATAGACGGGTTTATGAGGTCCCTCCCACACCCCGAGTCAATGAGGGCCCGAACCCGAATGTGGGTCATCATTGCTGGGTTCATTACTAGGACAGTCACAAAGAAGAGAGAGGGGTAATTGCTCACCAATTTAGGCGCCTCAGGTGTTGGGTCCTGTTGTGTAACGCCATTCACAAACAGGACCATTTCATTTCCCTGCACCTCATTCTCTTTCCTCCAGCAAGAAGTTATCCAGTTGGTCCGGCCCCGCGAAAAGGGCCCGTGGGTTGCGTGGTTTTGCTGTGCCTTTCTTCGGGGTGGGGTTCATCCATCTTCTGGGTTCTTCTTGTTGTAGGGCCCGATTGGGGTCCCCTTCGGGCAAGCAGCTGCGAAGTGTCCCTTTTCCCCACATCGCAGGCAGAGACCCTGCCGCATACGCTGATCCCTCATTCCACCTGGGGTGGTTGCCGGTTTGGACTTGGCTTGGCCCGCCGTCGAACTCTGACGGTGGTAACCGAACGATGAGTCCAGTTTCATCATGCGTAGTCGACTCTCGGCTTTTTCGGCTTCCTCCATCCAACCTTGGAGGGTACGAGGCTGCTGAGAGCTGAGGATGTTATTGCGGATGTCGACTGCTAGACCCATTCGATATTGTTGGGCCAGAACCGCATCAGTCCAATCCCGAATTTTCACAGCATGCCTTTGAAACTCCCTGGAATACTCTCGCACTGAGAGTTTACCTTGTCGGAAGGTACGAAGGAAAGCTTCTGCCTTTTCCGCTGCCCCCGAATCCTCGAAGCGATTTCTCAAAGCCCACATGAAGTCATCTACATTCCCCAGCTCCGCGGCCTCCAGATCATGGAGAGCAACATACCAGCTTGTCGCACTCCCCCGGAATCTGGATGCGATAAACTCCACCTGCTGTTCTTCATCTGGGAAAATATGGCCCCATCTTTGGACAAATTTTCCGACTTGCAATATGAAAAAAGACACAGTCTCTGGATCTCCATCAAAAGTAATTTCAAGCATATCCTTAGGTCGGATTACTGGGGGGGCCTGCGCCATAACCGGGATCGGCTGCATAAGAGGGACCGGAGCCGGTGGTTGGGGCGGAGGTGCAGCAGGCGGCTGGAGTGGCCCTGGTTGGCCTGGCCCTGGACCTGGTGCTGGCCCGACTGGTGGAGGCGGAGCTGGTGCCGGCTGGCCCGGTCCTGGACCCGGAGGTGCTGGTTGAGCCGGTCCTGGACCCGGAGGTGCTGGTGGGCCTGGCCTCGGGCCCGGAGGAGGAGGAGGTGGTCGTCCCGGTATCAACGGTGGCGCCGGGGCTGGTGCTGGTCTAGGCTGTGTCAACGGATGCGCCCGAATAGCTTGGTCCATCATCTGTGGTAGGGACTGCATTAGTTTGCTCATGTCCTTCACCAGACGTCGGGTGTCTTCTTGAATAGAGTCCATGCGAGCGTCGGTATCTGGCCCCGACCCAGTTCTGGGAGAACCTCGAGGTACTCTCCCCTGGGGAAGTCCAAAACTGCCTCTGGGATCAATCAAATTGTCTCGGCTTTGGCTCCCCGGCAAAGTCCATGTCGACTGGGTAGTATCCAACAGGTTCTTTGACCAATCGCGTGACCTACGATAGGTCACCCCTTTATCCCATGGCGTTGGGACTCCGGGAACATAAGTTCGGGGAAGCACTCCTCCTTGAGACGGCAGGTGCCCGGCCGGGCTATAGACTGGGAGAGCGTACTGAATCCCCAATGTGCTTAGAACTGGCGGGGTCAACACTCCGGCTCCCGATTGTGATGCTGGTGCGATCAAAACTGGGGTGGTAGTCACCGGCACAGTAGTGGTGGTCAGGAGGGTGACCACTGCGGTCGCCACAGTGGTAACAGGAACCGTGCCCCTTAAGGTAGCGGCCGCCGCCGCTGCGCCTGTGGCTCCTGTAGTGGCCGTCACCGCTGCAGTCCCCGTACCCCCTGGAGCAGTTGATACTGTCGCTGCACCTGTGGCTCCTGGACTAGTAGCCGCCGCAGCTGCTCTCGTGGCTCCCGTACCCGCTCCGCTCATCTTGGTAGACTGCGTGAAACTGACGGTAGTGGGAATGATGAGGATTCCTGACAATTTCTGTCAGGTATTGAAAATCAAGTAGATCCAGTCATTCTTGCACAAAGAAAGGTTTATTGGATTATCTTGCTATAAACCCACAGTAAGAGGTCATTGTCAGGAATAGGGGGCAAAGCAAAGCAAGCTAACTTATAGTGTGATGCAATGAAGCGCCTAGCAAATAGAACTTGAGCACTCGCGCGGGAACTCCCGGCGGGAGAAATACTTTATGAGCGGGAGACTACTCCCCCCTCCCCTTGCCTTCCCAGGACTGGAAAATTCTCATCTACACAAGAATAGCCCAAAGCCTACATTCAAGGCCACCGTGATAAGGAGAAGCGGCAGGGAAGAAGCTCCCACGTTTCTGCCTGCATACCTACGCAAGCGCATAGCGGGGATAGGAAACATACAACAATGAATTCAGTGAGAAACATCAAATGCAGCTTTTTCTTACAACATGGCAGGTAATCCTCCAGGAATCTATCTAATCCCCTTTTAAAGATGTTTATTCCTGTGGCCATCACTACATCCTCTGGCAGCAAGTTCCACATTTTAATCTCTCTCTGTGTAAAGCAGTATTTCCTTTTGTCCGCCCTGAACCTACTACCCATCAGCTTCATTGAATGTCCTCAAGTTCTAGTATTTTGGGAGAGGGAGAAAAGTTCTCTCTGTCAACTCTCTCCAACCCATGCATAATTTTATAAATGTCTACATTAATTGTTGTCTTTCCATAGAACATTCAATGTGAATCTATACAGGGGTCATTTGGAGCAGGAGCGCACAGGAGCGGAGCTCCGGCAGTTAGAAGCACAGGTGGCAGCAAGCCCCACCCCCAGCTCCCAGCAGGAGCGCAAAGCAGCACGTGTAGCATTCCTCCTGGGCCCGGATAGGCTACTCTGAGACTGGAATGACAGCCCCCAGAGTGGAAAGACAGTCCCTAGGGGTGGAGCCTGAGTGGTGGGTGTTGCCTTCTGACACACATCTGGTGATGTCAGGTGGTGTGGCATATGCAAATAAGTTATGCTAATGAGGTATGCTAATGAGCTCCTGCACCTCTTTTTCTATGAAATGACCCTTGAATCTATATATCTATTTTCACGGTGTGGGCAGATCTGTGGATATCTAAATCTGTGGGTGGGGCCCACAGTGAGAGAGAAAGGGATTTTTCTCCAAACTCGGTGGAACCCCCCCCAGGTTTGCAGAAAAAGCTTTAAAAGGAGGTCAAAGTAAAGAGGGGAGGGGAAAAGAGAGGGAGAATATTGAGAGAGAAGGGGAAGAGTGAGAGAGGCGGATAGATTGTCAGAGACTAGGAGGGGGAGAAATGGGGGGATTGACAGAGAAGAGAGAGAGAAAGAGAGGGGGCTAAGATTGTCATGGAAAGGGAGGGAGAGGAAGAGAGGGGAAGGTGGAAAGAAAAGGATCAAGGGAGAAAAAGGTGAGATTGTCAGGGAGGAGAGAGAAAGGGGGGATGGAAGATTGTTTGAGAAAGGGGGAGATGGAAAGAAGCAAAGGTGGGTGGTGGGTGGGATGAGCCCTTCCTACAGGCCCCAACTTGTTACAAACTAATTCTCCTATGAAAACCACAATCCAGTTTTGGTCCTGAGGCCACCAGTGGCAACCACAATAGTTCAATTTTAGCATAATCCATCACAGCCAAGATACAGGCATTCAACCGTCTCATCTCTGATGATACTGAATGGTGTTCAGTTAGCAGTCTACCTTTCTTTGGCTATGAATATCTTGGCATAGCTGTCCCTGAAAACTGTACAAAATGACTAGTGGATTCCCATATCGCCGTGATTCTTGGACTCAGGATAATATAATTTCTGGAAAAGCCTTTATTTTAGTAAAACTGATAAAAGTAAAAGAATCACATTCTCAAATCAAAGTCTCCTGTATAGTTGGGCTTCTCTCTCCGTTCCGCAGTGCATCTTTTGATTAGTTAATCAATGGAAACACTTAGAGCTTGGCACAGAATGCTCTCCGCTCCCTTCCTCTCCCTCCTTTCCTGTGATTTCTGAGTTAGATACATCCTCCCTTATCGCTTGTTATTGACCTCTTCTCTGAATTTTCTTTTTCTTAAGGGGATTGTCTCCGCTATCCTATCCAAATGCACCCAAAATGAAGGATTCATTCCCGTCAATAAGAATCTCTGGTAAGTGCTTTCACATCTCCCTGAGAAGTTTGATTCGTACGGGTCCGTAGTAAAATATGCACAGATCTCATCACAATGGTTGATGTTTGCCCATTTCCTCTCTTAAGCTTCAGCATCCGGGTGCCAGTGGATGGTCGGAAGGGACTGTACCACTGTTGGGCTCACATTTCCGTAGTATGATGCAAGGCTACTCTACCCATGCCAATGCTTCACTGAAGTCCTCAGGGCTTGACGGCTTGCTGTGATAAGGTTGCCAACACCAGCCTGGAATATTCTTGGAGTCCTGGACATTTGTGGGTGGTGCCTGTGGTGGAGGAATTTGGGGGACGCTACTGAGATATGGTATACTATAGAGCCTCCCCTCTGAAGCTGCTGTTCCCCCCCAGGGTAACTGATCTCTGCAGTCTGGAGATTAGGTGTAATCCCAGGAGAACTCCAGGCCCCACCTAGAAGTTGGCAACTCTAGATCGTAAAGATGGGCTCCATTGAAAAGTATTACATGTGGAGGTGATAAATCCTGGGAGTGGTTTGATGGCACATTAACACTTACAAGTCATTGTTCACGTCTGTGGTCAGAACGCAGAACTCGGCGTTTCACCAATGCAGAATCTTTGAGTGAAATGAAAATTCTTTCCCACAACACCATCTTTTTATTTTCCTCTTCCTTGATTCTGCATTGGTGTGATGCTCTGTTCTGCACCATTTTTGGGGGATGAAGATGGACAAGTGAAATATCCTTGTGATCCCATACACCGGCTGTATGCAAACTATGCCAGACCACCCCCACCCCCAAGCTGGGATGAGGGTCTTCAGCTGCCAGGCTCTACCACTCTGCCACTGGCCAGCTGGCCAGCAGGGGGAATCCCACCCTCCCCAAAGAAGAGGAACACCTAGCATTTTCGCGATGTGCGTATGTGACCTGGAAGTGACGTAGGCACGTTGGGAACATTGGAGGTGATGCTCTGGTTTTGGGGCAAAAACTCTATGGTAGAAGCTAATTCACAATACAAGAACTCATGGGCACTCAATGAAATTGCTGAGCAGTTGGGTTAGAATAGATAAAAGGAAGTACTTCTTCACCCAAGCAGTGATTAACACATGGAATTCACTGCCACAGGAGGTGGTGGCAGCTACCAGCATGGACAGTTTCAAGAGGAGATTAGATAAATATATGGAGCAGAGGTCCATCAGTGGCTATTAGCCACAAGGTATAGATAGGGACTCTGGGGCAAGTGATGCTATGTATTCTTGGTGCTTTGGGGGGGTAGCAGTGGGAGGGCTTCTAGTGTCCCGGCCCCACTGGTGGACCTCAGCAGCTCCAACTATCTGAAATGTCAAAAAAGATGGAGCAAATAGCTGAGAAAGTAAAGGAAATGGATGCCAACTCTAAAAAGGCTAAAAAAAAGATGCAGATGCTGGAAAAGAAGCAAACTTCTGAAGAATTTCAACTTTTACAACTCAGAACTCTTAGCTCAGAACTCGGAACTCTCAAACTGGAACTCGAAACTCTCAACTTGGAACTCAGAACTCTCAACTCGGAACTCTCAACTCAGAACTCTCAGCTTGGAACTCTCAGTTCAGAACTCGGAACTCTCAACTTGGAACTCGGGCCTCTCAACTCAGAACTCTCAGGTCGGGACTCTCAGGTCGGAACTCCCAACTCAGAAATCTCAATTTGGAACTCGGAACTCCCAACTCAGAATTCTAAACTCAAAACTCTCAAATCGGAACTCGGAACTCTCAACTCAGAACTCTCAACTCGGAACTCTCAGCTCGGAACTCCCAACTCTCAGCTCAGAACTCTCAACTCCTAATTCCAAACTCAGAACTCCCAAATCAGAACTCCCAACCTCGGAATTCTAACCTCAGAAATTGGAACTCTCAGCTTGGAACTCGGAACTCTCAGTTTGGAAGTTGGAACTCTCAACTCGAAAATCAGAACTCTCTGAACTCGGAACTTTCAAATTGGAACCTCGGAACTCCAAACTTGGAATTCTAAACTTGGAACTTGGAACTCTCAGCTCGGAACTCTCAACTCAGAACTCTCAGCTCGGAACTTGGAACTCTCAGCTCAGAATTTCGAACTCTCAACTCGGAACTCTCAGCTCAGGACTCGGAACTCTCAAATTGGAACTCCCAACTCGGAATTCTAAACTCAGAACTCTCAACTCGAAAGTCTCAGCTCGGAACTCTGAAATCTCTACTTGGAACTCGGAATTTGGAACACTCAACTCAGAACTCTCAACTCAGAATTTGGCTCCCAATTTGGATCTCGGAACTCTCAAATCAGATATTGGAACTCTCAGCTCGGAACTCTCAGCTCAGAACTCTCAGCTTGGAACTCTCAGCTCGGAACTCGGAACACTCAGCTCGGAACTCAGAACTCTCAGCTCGGAACTCTCAACTCCTAATTCATACAATCATAGAATCATAGAATGTTAGAGTTAGAAGGGACCTTGCAGGTCATCTAGTCCAACCCCCTGCACTCTGCAGGAGCATAGCTGAAAGATAGCTCTACATACCTACAACATACCTGAAAGATGGTTGTTCAATCTCTGCTTGAAAACATCCAGTGAAGGAGCATCCACCACCTCCTGAGGCAGTCTGTTCCACTGCTCAACCACTCTTACAGTTAGGAAGTATTGGACTGGATGGCCCATTGGCCTGATCCAACATTGGCTTCTCTTATGTTCTTATGTTGTTACCAGAGAGTTTTGCCCCCAAACCAGAGCATCATCCCCACCTAGTTCCCAACATGCCTACGCCACTTCCAGGTCCCATACACCTGTCATGGAAATGCCAAGCATTCCTCCCTGCTCCAAGGAAGTGCAGCCCCTTCCCCTTTTGGCTGCTCAGAGGGACCTGGCAACCCTAATACAAGCCTTTGTAAAGAAAGCTGCCTTACCAAAGGAACAGGTAAATACAGGAGTGGGTATGGAGCAGAGAAAGGGCGTGTGCCATGGGCCACTGCAAATTCTTCTTCTGAAGTTCCGTTTCTTCAAGAAAAAATAGCCATCATGTTTTTATGAATAAATATACACATGCAACACATTAAGCTGTGCCCTCAGTTACCAATTTAAGCCCATTTCATATTTTGCGTGTAATCACATGGGTCCAAAGCAAAATCCACAAACAAAAGCTGTGGAACAATACCTTTTGTTAAGAACATCTGACACAGACTGGCAGACCTGGTGGCAGATTGCATCTTTGGACTTCTGGGAAGAAGCATAAGAAAAGGAAGCTTCTAATTAAAAACATAAAACCTGATAGCTGATCAAACGTTGCTCTCAACTCCAAATGGAACGTGCAAGTCCCTTGAAAGTCTGAGAGCAGAGATAAAAACTGTTGTCATAATTACATTAACCGCAAGGTAGGGACCTGCAAAGATTCATGGAGAAGGGGAAATCTAATCTCCCTCTGCCAGGCCCCACTACTGCCCCTCTTCTGCCTCTGTTTTCCTTCTCCCATGTGCAGCTTCCCCGTTGTCCATCCAATCAGCCGGGTGCTCCCCTCTGCCCAAACTAAGTGGCCCATCCGATCATCTGGGTGCTCCCTTCTGCTCAGACCAACCAGTCACCTCATTTCCTCCATACTCCCCAACTGGCTTAGCAAACCAAGACTAAGCCACAGTTTTCATGATCAAGAAAAGAAAACTGTGGTGGAACCACGCCTAAATTGTAAACAAAGGTACAAACTTCAGGGATCCAGTAGTCGTTGATATACTAACAAGAATTATGCTTAGAACCCAGAGCTCTGACCACTAAGCCACCTCATCATACAACTCATTAGGGATGGGCACAGACCCAAACGCCGAGCCAAGATCCAGCCCGGACTTGGGCCAGTTCAAGGCTCGGGTGGCTCAGTTCGAAGAGCACATGTATTCAGACCCATAAGTCTCTGAGCTTCTTGGCCCAGTTCGGAAGCTTTTGTACACCCTTGGCAAAGAAACCCCACCCATGGAGTTTCACTCTGAAAAGCAGGTATGGGTGGGATTTTCCAGCCGTTGAAGGACCAAAAGTGACCATCCGAAACTGACAGACAAGTCCAGTTTCCAAGGAGTGATGTCCGTCCGTCCCCTTCAGGATGGGAGGGGGATGTATGTAACTGCTGGAGGTGCACTCCGGTTCTTCGTTCTCACTGTGTGTTTGCGAGTCTTGTTCTCTTTGCTCAAATGAAAAAATCTGTTGGTGGGCCTGGGGTGGGGGAAGATTTTACTGGGGTGGGTAAACCTGCTGGATATCCTGGCCACTGTACAAACTGCCAGACTACAAGCATCATCATCTCTTTTTTTCCTGCCTTCTTTCCCTTTCCTGCATTCCAGGGCTACAATTCCTTTTCCCCTCCCGTCTCTCTCTCTTTTTAATGCGAAGGGTGGGAAGCTTGGGTAGAATTTTTTTCCTGCTTTTACAGTGCATTTTTGTTTTGCCTTTGGAGTTGCCTGTTTCCTTCGCAGGTCAAATGTAAAGTACTGGGTTTCAGGCCTCATGACTCGGACGACGACATAAGAGAAGACGCGTTTATTCGTACTTCACATAAGACAAAGAACACACAGTAACGGCCGGAGGCCAACTATATACAGTTAGGGGGGACGGCCCTATATTCCTATTGGCGGGTTTGAATCGCCCGCCAATGCTGCCATTGGTTCACTTCTGGCGAGCTCAGGAACCTAGTCCCTATTGTTCTCAGAGAGCGAAGCTTGGCTGTATTTCGCCAGCTCAGCCCTCTGATCCCAGGACACAACACCCCTCCCCCATAGTTCGTCTCCTATCAGGTGACGTAGTCCTTTAAGTATGCTGGTGGCCTCCTTTCTCTTAGCGAACGTCGGGGGGCCGGTACTGGACTGGCGGGGCCCCTGTCGGTTGGTCCGCCCGCCCGAGGAGCTGGGGCCTCTGGAAGTAGCCGAGGCGGTGACAGTGGTGGCTGTAACGGTGGCGGCAGAGGCGGCGGCGGTTCGGCTGCTACCGGGGCCAACGGTGGCGGCAGCGGCGGCGGCGGTTCAGCGGCTGCTGGGGCCCCCTCCGGATTCCGTGGACTCCCTGGCGCTGGTTCCGCTGTCGGTGCTTGCGGTCGATCAGATGATGGGGCCGGGGCGGCATGTCCCGGTAACTCGATCTCTCTATCGGGGTCTTGTCGCCTCCGGAGCTGGTCGATGTGTTTGCGGAGGACCCGGTCCCCATCGGTTAGGACCTCGTATGACACCGGCCCGGTGGGTTTTAGGATGCGCCCTGCCACCCACTGCGGCCCTGCTCCGTAGTTCCAGAAGTAGACAGGGTCTCCCGGTAGGAAGCTTCGGGGCGCCTCCCTGTTCTCGACCAGCTTTCTCTCGGGGGCTCGGTCTGGGTGGAGTCTGTCTAATAAAGTGGTAGGGCGGCGGCCCATTAATAGTTCGGCGGGGCAGTGGCCGGAGATGGGGTTTGGGGTGGTGCGGTATGTGAGAAGGAAGCGGGCCAGCCGGAACTCCCAGTCCCCTCCGTTATGCGGCTCAGGGCCTCCTTGGCGGTGCGTACTGTCCTCTCCGCCTGTCCATTAGTTGCTGGGTGGAAAGGCGCGGATCGTATGTGCCTGATGAGGTTCCTTTCGAGGAACGCTTGAAACTCCGCAGATGTGAATGCTGCCCCGTTGTCCGACACGATTGTGTTGGGTAACCCGTGCGTTGCGAATATTTTCCGCAGGGCCCTTATTGCCGCCTTGGTTGAGGTGGTGGACACTGGGCTTATTTCCACCCATTTTGAATAAGAGTCTACCGTTACCATGAACTGGAGCCCCTGGAACGGCCCCGCAAAGTCTATGTGCAGGCGTGACCACGGCTTGTGGGTAGACTCCCAGCTTTGGGTTGGCGCTCTCGGTGGATTGGGGCGGACCTCCTGACATCGTGTGCACCCTCGGACCCAGGATTCGATTTCTGCGTCCACCCCGGGCCACCATACGTAGCTCCTTGCTAGAGCTTTCATTCGTACGATGCCCGGGTGGGCCTCGTGGCAGCGTTTCTAACACCCCTTGTCTCATGGGCCCCGGAATGATCACCCTGTCTCCCCATAGTAAACACCCTTTCAATGCGGACAGCTCTTCCCGCCTGGCCTTGTATGCTGCGAACTCTGGCCCTGTCTGTTCCGCTGGCCACCCCTCACCACCCAGTTTAGGACCCGTGAGAGAATGGGGATCTCGGGACGTGCGGGCGGCCACGTCTGCAGCCTGAAGGGGGGGTTTGGCAGTTCCTCCATCAGCAAGACAGCGGGGGCTGGGGCCGGATCTTCCCCTGTCTGCGGCAGCGGTAGGCGGCTCAAGGCGTCGGCATGACCCAGCGCCTTGCCCGGCCGATGCTCCAGTCTGTATTGGTAACCCGCTAAAAATAAGGACCAGCGCAACACCCGGGGCGACAAAACTTGCGGCGTTTGTTTGTCCGCCGCGAACAGTCCCAGGAGCGGCTTATGGTCGGTTACGAGCGTGAAGGGCCGCCCGTACACAAAATTGTGGAATTTTTTTACCCCCGCCACCAGTGCCAAGCCCTCCCTGTCGATTTGGGCGTAGTTCCGCTCCGCGGGGGACAGCGTGCGGGAGTAGTAAGCCACCGGGACCTCCCTCCCATCCGGTAGCTTGTGGGCCAAGACTGCCCCGACCCCATATGGTGATGCGTCGCACGCAAGGATGACCGGGAGCTTTTCATCGAAGTGCGCGAGTACCGCGTTTGAAATCAAGAGGACTTTAACCCCCGAAACGCCGCCTCCTCCCTCGCTCCCCAGGCCCAAGGTGTCGCCTTATCTAGCAGCCTGTGTAGGGGTTCGGCCACGGCGGCTTTGTGGGGGAGAAATGAGTGATAAAAGTTCAGGAGGCCTAAGAACGCCTGGAGCTCGGCCTTGGACTTCGGGGCGGGGGCCTCCACGATGGCCTTCACCTTGTCCCTCGCCGGATGCAGGCCGGAAGCGTCTACCCGGTATCCCAAGAATTCCACCTCCGGCACCCCGAGGAGACACTTCTCCCGCTTCACTTTCAGCCCCGCGGCTTGGAAGCGTTCCAGTACAGTTCTGAGGCGGGCGGCGAAGCTTTCCGGGGTGGTCGCGGCGATGAGGACGTCGTCGAAGAACGGCGTCACTCCAGGGATCCCTTTTAACAGATCGTCCATTAGATTTTGGAAGATCCCTGGGGCCACACTGACCCCGAACTGCAGCCTCTTCACCCGGAAGGCTCCCCGGTGGGTCACTATAGTCTGTGCCTCGGCCGTGGCCTCATCTACTGGGAGTTGCTGGTACGCCTGCGCGAGATCCAGCTTTCCAAATATGCGCGCCCCCGCCAGTGTTGCTAGGACATGGCTGACCACGGGTACGGGGTATGCGTGCGCCTGAAGTGCCTGGTTAATAGTGCACTTATAGTCCGCGCAGATGCGGATCTCCCCGTTTGGCTTGACTGGTGTCACAATCGGGGTTTCCCATCTCGCGTTCGGAACGGGCTCTAAGACTCCCTGGGCCACCAGCCGGTCTAGTTCGGTCTCTATTTTAGGGCGTAGGGCCAGGGGCACGGTGCGGAAGCGCCGACGGATGGGCGTCACGGTGGGGTCTAAGTGGAGCGACACCGGGGGCCCTTTGTAACATCCCAGTTTCCCGTCAAAGACCTCTGGGAATTCCTTGCACACCGCCCCCCAGTCCCGCGCCCCACATTTATTTACTCCCCCAATCGATATGCCTAGGGCCTCGAACCACGCCCGCCCCCAGGAGACTCGCGAGATTTCCCTCTACCACCACCAAGTCCAACTTCCCCTCAAAGTCTCGGTACTGCACTCGGAAAGTGCCGACTCCCGGATGGGGACAGGGTTCTTTTGAAAGTCCACCAAGCTTAGTGGCGATGGACGTAGAGGGGTCCCCCTAGTGGGCAAAGTCTTTTAAAGTGTCCAGGGAAATGATGGACGCCGCCGATCCCGAGTCCACTTCCATGCAACAGGGGACCCCTCGATCCGCACGGTTACTTGGATCTTCGGGGCAGAGGAAAGGTTGGGGTTGGGGAGGCGAAGTACCTGTAGTGGTTGGTCGGTGAGGTGGTACAACTCGGCGACCTCTTCCGTTGTCTCGTGTGCGGTGGACGATGCGCGGTACTGGGGGACCGACGATCTCGAATTCCGGAGCCCTTGGACCGGCAGACCCGGGCGAGGTGTCCCTGCTTTCCGCACCCGTGGCAGACAGCGTCCCGGAACCTGCAGGATTTCCGTCCGTGGCCCTCCCCGCAGCTGGCACAGACGGCTCGGTTGCCGGAGTACTTGGCTTGCTCCCTGTTGGCCTGTTGGAACGGCGCCGGCCGGCGTTGTTGGGGTTTGAGGGCGAAGACCTCGTCCGTCTCTTCGTTTCCGGGGCTTGGGCTCCTTCCAACCACCTGTGCGGCCGCGACCGGCCGATCCCCTTCTGCGGCCTCGTGGGCAGTGGCGGCGTCGAGGGCCTCGTCCAAGGTGAGCTTCCGGTGTCCCACCAACTTGCGCCGCAGCTTGGAGTCCGCCAGGCCCCACACGAACTGTGTCAGCAGGTTGTCCTCCACCTTCGGAAACCCGCAGTCCACGGCTAGCGCCCTTAGCGCGGCTAGGAAGTTGGCAACGGATTCCCCTCGGGTCTGGACTCGCCTCTGGAAATCCATCCTCTTGGCCAGGAAGGTCGGCCGGGGGCTGAAGTAGCCATTTAGGACGTCCAGGATTTCCCCAAACGAGCTCTCCAAGGCCGTGCGGGGCACCAAGAGGCTCTTGGCGAGGCGGACGGTTTGGGTGCCGCAGGCGTTCAGGAGGATCGCTCGTTTCTGGTCGGGGTGGCGGATTTGGTTGAGCTCCAAGTAGCTGATGAGCTGGTCGACCCATGCGTCCCAGGTTTCTGGCTGCGACTGGTCGAAGTGCTCCAGTGTTACGTGGGAAGCGGCCATGGTTCTGTCAGGAACGGCGTGCGCCGGGGCGAGCGGTGCGGTGCTGCTTCGGGGTCAGCGATGCGATGCTCGGCGAGCGGTGCGGTGCTGCTCTCGGGGTCAGCGATGCGTTGCTCGGCGGTGTCCGTTTCGTCGTTCATGGAGTCACGGAAGGCGTTAGAATCCCACCTTCGTCGCCACTGTAAAGTACTGGGTTTCAGGCCTCATGACTCGGACGACGACATAAGAGAAGACGCGTTTATTCGTACTTCACATAAGACAAAGAACACACAGTAACGGCCGGAGGCCAACTATATACAGTTAGGGGGGACGGCCCTATATTCCTATTGGCGGGTTTGAATCGCCCGCCAATGCTGCCATTGGTTCACTTCTGGCGAGCTCAGGAACCTAGTCCCTATTGTTCTCAGAGAGCGAAGCTTGGCTGTATTTCGCCAGCTCAGCCCTCTGATCCCAGGACACAACAT
>JAPDNY010001260.1:0-17377 GCA_029375565.1 Gekko gecko | reverse complement strand
CATCTATCATCTATCATCTATCATCTATCATCTATCATCTATCATCTATCTATCTCTATCATCTGTCTATCTATCATCTATCATCTATCATCTATCATCTATCATCTATCATCTATCATCTATCATCTATCTATCTCTATCATCTGTCTATCTCTATCATCTGTCTATCTATCATCTATCATCTATCATCTATCATCTATCATCTATCATCTATCATCTATCATCTATCATCTATCATCTATCATCTATCTATCTCTATCATCTGTCTATCTCTATCATCTATCTATCTCTATCATCTATCATCTATCATCTATCATCTATCATCTATCATCTATCATCTATCATCTATCATCTATCATCTATCATCTATCATCTATCTATCTCTATCATCTATCTATCTCTATCATCTATCATCTATCATCTATCATCTATCATCTATCATCTATCATCTATCATCTATCATCTATCTATCTCTATCATCTGTCTATCTCTATCATCTATCTATCTCTATCATCTATCATCTATCATCTATCATCTATCATCTATCATCTATCATCTATCATCTATCATCTATCATCTATCATCTATCATCTATCATCTATCTATCTCTATCATCTATCATCTATCATCTATCATCTATCATCTATCATCTATCATCTATCATCTATCATCTATCATCTATCATCTATCATCTATCATCTATCATCTATCATCTATCATCTATCATCTATCTATCTCTATCATCTATCTATCTCTATCATCTATCTATCTCTATCATCTATCTATCTCTATCATCTATCATCTATCATCTATCATCTATCATCTATCATCTATCATCTATCATCTATCATCTATCATCTATCATCTATCATCTATCATCTATCATCTATCATCTATCATCTATCATCTATCATCTATCTATCTCTATCATCTATCATCTATCATCTATCATCTATCATCTATCATCTATCATCTATCATCTATCATCTATCATCTATCATCTATCATCTATCATCTATCATCTATCATCTATCATCTATCTATCTCTATCATCTGTCTATCTCTATCATCTATCTATCTCTATCATCTATCATCTATCATCTATCATCTATCATCTATCATCTATCATCTATCATCTATCATCTATCATCTATCATCTATCATCTATCATCTATCTATCTCTATCATCTATCATCTATCATCTATCATCTATCATCTATCATCTATCATCTATCATCTATCATCTATCATCTATCATCTATCATCTATCATCTATCATCTATCTATCTCTATCATCTATCTATCTCTATCATCTATCATCTATCATCTATCATCTATCATCTATCATCTATCATCTATCTATCTCTATCATCTGTCTATCTCTATCATCTATCTATCTCTATCATCTATCATCTATCATCTATCATCTATCATCTATCATCTATCATCTATCTATCTCTATCATCTGTCTATCTCTATCATCTATCTATCTCTATCATCTATCATCTATCATCTATCATCTATCATCTATCATCTATCTATCTCTATCATCTGTCTATCTCTATCATCTATCTATCTCTATCATCTATCATCTATCATCTATCATCTATCATCTATCATCTATCATCTATCATCTATCATCTATCATCTATCATCTAACATCAATCTATCTCAATCATCAATCAACCTCTATCATCTATCATCTATCATCTATCATCTATCATCTATCATCTATCATCTATCATCTATCATCTATCATCTATCTATCTCTATCATCTGTCTATCTCTATCATCTATCATCTATCATCTATCATCTATCATCTATCATCTATCATCTATCATCTATCATCTATCATCTATCATCTATCATCTATCATCTATCATCTATCATCTATCTATCTCTATCATCTGTCTATCTATCATCTATCTATCTCTATCATCTATCTGTCATCTGTCTATCTATCCAGGGCTCTTTTGTAGCAGGGACTCCTTTGTATATTATGCGACACTCCCCTAATGTAACCAATCCTCCAAGAGCTTACAGAGCTCTTCTTGCAGGGGCTACTGTAAGCTCTTGGAGGATTGGCTGCATTAGGGGTGTGTCGCCTAATATGCAAAGGAGTTCCTGCTACAAAAAGAGCCCTGGTGATTGGCATTACCCTGGGCATATAAGAAAGGACCACAAGACCTGAGGACCGGCCCATCTCTTCCCGCCCTCCCTCTCACCATCTGCCTAAATCCGCAGAATCTGCATGGCCGTCAGACGGCCATCAAGCCTCTGCTTAAAAACCTCCAGAGGAACGTGAGAGCCCACCACCTCCCGAGAGGGCTTGTTCCACTGAGGGACCACTCAAGCTCAGCATCAGAGAACCAGCTGCTTATTCGAAGGTCCTACCCTTCCCAGGGTGAGATTTATTTTTGTTTGTTCCACCCTAGTCATTGCTGAAACGTCCCCCCCCCCCTGGTTTGTATAGCAAGGCCTGGCTGCGGAATTGCGCAGGCGGTCTGAAGCGTATCCAGCCATCACAGATGAATCACTGCAGAAACGAATTCTGCTTTTCGGAAATCTTAACTCTAAGAGCCGTTCCCTTGGGAAGGGGCTGCATTCTCTCTGCCCACACTCCCCACCCCCTGTGGTGGAAGGTAGGCAGGGCTCTTTTTGTAGCAGGGACTCCTTTGCAGATTAGGCGACACCCCCCCTAATGTAGCCAATCCTCCGAGAGCTTACTGTAGCCCCTGTAAGAAGAGCTCTGTAAGCTCTTGGAGGATTGGCTATGTGGCGAAACGGGGACCCGCCCTCAGCCCTGGGAGACTGAGCAGCCATTCTGTGGCTCGCAAGCCCCTGTTGTTGCCTTCCCACTCTGCCTGGTGGGGCTATTTCCCTTCGTTACACGCTGCCACCACTCACTAGATTCACCCCACCTTCTTGGAGGGACAGTGAGACCCCTCTGGCTGATTCCCCAACCTTGGGAAGTTCGTATCACAATCTTTGGGCGCCCCTGGGGAGTTGGCAACCCCTCCGATTTGGGCCCATTTGGTTTCCCTGGCCTCCCTTTGTCCCTGGTAATGTGCTGAGCGGGGAGGACTAAGTGGTCAAGGCACAGCAGGTCTTAAACTCAAAAAAGGTTTATTTGAACTATATACATTTTAGGCACAGAACTTAAAACATTGCATCAACACAACCTGGGCCCAGAAAATAAACAGGATTTAAAATGCCATTCCTCTGTCCCCTACACACACCCTCTCTGTCTTTGGAGGTTGTGGGCCTCAGGATGAGATTTGCTTTCCCCCTCCTGTTGTGGAGAAACTGACTACCAGGCTGGCATCCATCTTAAAATACACTGCTGCCTCTGCTTGGCAGCCATTTCATTACAGGCTACGTGAGGGGTGTGTCGCCTACTATGCAAAGGAGTTCCTGCTACAAAAAGAGCCCTGGTAGGCATGTTCATCTTCCTTTGAATTGGGGTGGCCAACCTCCAGGTGGCACCCGGAGATCTCCCGATTTACAATTGATCTCCAGACGACCAAGATCAGTTCCCCTGGAGAAAACAGCCTCTCTGGAAGGTGGAGTACACAGCATCACTGCCCCAGACCTTCTGGCTAATAGCCAATGATGGACCTCTGGCTTGAGATGTTCAGAGGTAGTTTGCCAAGTGCTAATGTGGACCGACCTTGCTTAGCTTCCGAGATCTCCTGAGAAGGGGCTGTCCTGGGCTGTTCAGGTCAAGGTGGACAATAAATGTGTCTGTAAAGGTGCCGTCAAGTTGCCCCTGACTTATGGTGACCACGCAGGGCAGGGGTGGCCAAACTTGCTCACCGTGAGAGCCACACAGAATAAACGTCAGATGTTTGAGAGCCGCAAGACAGGAGCAAATATCACACACACGTTTTTATTTAAAACTCTGCCGATTTGCTTTTTCTTAACGTTAAATGAGACTGAAGAAGAAGAAGAAGAAGAAGAAGAAGAAGAAGAAGAAGAAGAAGAAGAAGAAGAAGAGGAGGAGGAGGAGGAGGAGGAGGAGGAGGAGGAGGAGGAGGAGGAGGAGGAGGAGGAGGAGGAGGAGGAGATTGGATTTATACCCCGCCCTTCACTGCCCAAAGGCGTCTCAGAGCGGCTTACAAACTCCTTTCCCTTCCCCTCCCCACAACAGACACCCTGTGAGGTAGGTGGGGCTGAGAGAACTTCTGACAGAAACTGTCCTTGAGAGAACAGCTGTGCCAGAGCTTGTGACTGACCCAAGGTCACACCAGCCAGGTGCAAGTGGTGGATTGGGGAATCAAACCCGGTTCTCCCAGATTAGAGTCCGCGCACTTAGCCACTACACCAAACTGGGGTAAAAAACGGATGTTGATAATGATATTTATTTGTCCAGTGATGTTTATTTGTTTGCCAGTGATATTTATTTGCCTAAGAGAGAAAGGAAAAGAGAGAGAAGTGGAAAGAAAGAAGGAAAGAGGTGGAAAGAAAGAGAGAAAGAGAGAGAAAAACAAAGAATGCAAATAGATGGGAGGGAGGGAGAAAAAGTCTGCCTCCCCTTCGCTTCCCCAGCTGCCCTGCCAGGAGGTGCAAAATATGTGTGAAAGAGCTGCGTGGGGCTCCCGAGTGACAGTTTGGCCACCCCTGCCATAGGGTTTACAAGGCAGGTGATTAAGCAGAGGTGGCTTTCCACTGCCTTCCGCTGCAGAATCTTCCGTAGTGGTCTGGTCTCCCATCCAAGCCTTGCTTAGCGTCTGAGATCAGGTGAGATCGAGCTACACTATACCATTCCACATCCCAGGCGCTAAATAGCCTACATTTATGGAAGATACAGCTACTGCAGGGGACTCATGGCGACCCTGCGAATCGAGGTAAACTGGATTAACACACTGGGATACTGAGAAGAGTAAAAGTGTCATTCAAATCAAATAACACATTTGGGGGAGGGAACTGTTTGACTGGACTCTTTGGTGCTTCCGCCTTCTGGTAGCAGTCAACGTCAATGGATCTGAGAGGGTTTTCTCAGAACCTTGACCTGGATAGCCCAGATTAGCCCGGTATTTGGATGGAAAGAAGAAGAGTTGGATCGAGGTTTATAAGATTATACATGGGATAGAGCAGGTTGAGAAAGAAGTAGTTTTCTCCCTTTCTCATAATACAAGAACTCGTGGGCACTCCATGAAATTGCTGAGCAGTTGAGTTAGAACAGATAAAAGGAAGTACTTCTTCACCCAAAGAGTGATTAACATATGGAATTCACTGCCACAGGAGGTGGTGGCAGCTGCAAGCATGGACAGTTTCAAGAGGGAATTAGATAAACATATGGAGCAGAAGTCCATCAGTGGCTATTAGCCACAGGGTATAGATGGGAACTCTCAGTCTGGGGCAGGTGATGCACTCTATTCTTGGTGCTGGACGGGGCAGCAGTGGGAGGGCTTCTAGTGTCCTGGCCCCACTGCTGGACCTCCTGATGGCACCTGGTATATTTTGGCCGCTGTGTGACAGAGTGTTGGACTAGATGGGCCATTGGCCTGATTCAACATTGGCTTCTCTTATGTTCTTATGTCTTATACCCCGCCCTTCACTACCTGAAGGCGTCTCAGAGCAGCTTACAATCTCCTTTCCCTTTCCCTTCCCCTTCCCCTCCCCACAACAGACACCATGTGAGGTAAGTGGGGCTGAGAGAGCTCTTTCGAGAACTGCCCATGAGAGAACAGCTCTGAAAGAACTTGTGACTGACCCAAGGTCATACCAACAGCCGCACGTAGAGGCGTGGGGAATCAAACCTGTTTCTCCCAGATTAGAGTCCACGCTCCTAATCACTACACCAAACCAAGAGTCATGACATGGAGGCAGGCAATGTCAACCATCTCTCAATGTCTGTTGCCTTGGAAACCCTACTAGGGGACACCACGAGTCATCTGCAACTTCCTGTCAAAAAGAAAAGGAGGAGAAAGCTGGGAAAGAACAGATTCTGGGCAACCTGTGCTCTTCTGATATTACTGATCCTATCCCCTGCTTTTATTTTTTCTTCTTTCCACAAAATTATGACAAACTGTTCAGTACAGAGCTTTTGATTTGCGTTAATCCAATCTTTACTGTCTCCCTGGCGTTCATAGGAAAGACCTTGTCACGTCTGTGGTAAACCGGTATGAATTATGCACAAATTAAGCTTCAGCAAAAGGAAAATGGCTTAACTTGGCGACGAGGTGTCCTTAATTTTGATGTCGCTTCCTCCCGATTTAATTCGCCTAATGGAGGGGGTGGGGGAAACAACAACACACAAACGAGAAACCACTTATACTTTTCATCGCGCTAGCTGTCTACCGGCTTGTGCATTTGTTAATGAAAAATGCCCTGGCTTCGAAATAGCTGTTGAAAAACAGTGACAAAGGCCGGTTTCATCGGATTTGGATGGAAGACATTCAGAACACAGTGTCGCAGTGTGTGAGAGACGCCGGGAACACATCCGTGAGGCAAATATACTGTGTGTTGACAACCCCCACCTGTGAGCTGAATGTTTGGTCTGTTGGCCTGCCCACCATCTGCCTCGAATGGACGTCATCTAGACTCGTAGCTGTGCTGGTGGAGTCTGGTTTCCTTGAGGAGTTTCACTCAGTGCTCCCTCTAAGCTGTGGCGTTATGTGAGCAAAAATTCGACTTAGCGAGCGACTGGCATTAAAGTTCTGAGCCAGCGATTTGGCTGCTGCATAAGCCAGTTGGCTCTGGAACTGTCCTGTTATGTATTGAACTGTGAATCAAGCATATTTTTTCACATGTTAAGCTTGCTTCAGAATGTGGATCCTCAGCTGTCGCATTACTATTGGTCGGTTTCTGCGAAACCAGTGTAAGTAGCCAATCACTGTGTGATAATGTATCTAAGAGGGAACGTCTCTGATTGGACTTTATCCCTGTGTTTTGATTGGTCCTTAACATGTTCTGGGAGTGGCTTTGACAGCCCGGGAGAGTTTAAAAAGGAGCTGTGCTCCACTATTTCTTGTGGTGTGTTCCTGAGTTGGTTTTGCTGTTCGATAAATCTGAAATCACTTTTGCTGAAATCGTTGTTGAGTTTTCCATACTTAACACATCCCTTCCTGAGCGAAAGCAAAAATGTGTGAGCCAGAGGCTAAAAAACGGTGAGCTGGCTCACACTAACTCAGCTTAGAGGGAACACTGGTTTCATTCCCTTCCCTTGGGGGCGGAGTTTGCCCCAGCTCTCTGTTGTCCATCTTAATGCCGGGGTCCCTGTCCTACCCAGAACTTCCACCTTCTCAACCTGGATCTGGCAAGCTACCTCACCGCTATACCCCACCAGTGGCCAGGGGGGACGGGATCCAGCCACCTTACACTGGCCATAAAGCAATCGCTGCTCTCCAAAAGACTTTATAAGGAACCCTGGAGATTAATTTTGGCAGCTCAGCTGCTGAAAATATACATGCCAGCAGGAGTTTGGCTCTGTCTCCAATGCTGGCCCAGCACATACGGCTCTCGTTAAGCAGAGAGAAAGAGCGAAGGGAAAGGAGGTCACCTTCTAATTTGCAAAGGAGTGAATTGGCTGAAGTACGTCTCCCATGTAAGAACTTGTTGTCCTGAACTGGATGGCCCTGTCAGGTCTCGGAAGCTAAGCAGGGTCGTCCCCGGTCAGTATTTGGATGGGAGACTCCATAGAACTTCCAGAGTTGCTATACAGATGAAGCCAAATATGGCCAACCAGCCCCTTGAAAGCCCTCAGGGGGGTTGCTGTAAATCAGTTGTGAGTGGTACTTCACAATATCATTCACTATTCAGGTGTATAAAAATCAATCACAGACAAGTACATTTAATTATTGGATTTTATTTCGCGTCATTATCACAGTGGTTTTTCTCCTTGTTGCTGGCTCAACCTAGAGGCTGGCATCCCTGGGGCCAACGTGATAAAGGATTCCGTTGCCTTCTGAAAATTGGCCCGGGGCTTTGAGATGCATTAGCTGATCTTCATAAAAAATATTCCCCCGTTTTGGATTTTAAGTATAATAACGGTATGCATGCAGCCACCCAGCAGACCCTTCTGGTAATTCTATGCTTTCGAGAGGAAGGAAGGAAGGAAGGAAGGAAGGAAGGAAGGAAGGAAGGAAGGAAGGAAGGAAGGAAGGAAGGAAGGAAGGAAAAGATATGATATGATATGATATGATATGATATGATATGATATGATAGCTTAACAAATGCTTAACAAGATATAGAAGAAGAAGAGGAGGAGGAGGAGGTTGGATTTATACCCCACCCTTCACTACCCAAAGTAGTCTCAGAGCGGCTTACAAACTCCTTTCCCTTCCCCTCCCCACAACAGACACCCTGTGAGGGAGGTGGGGCTGAGAGAGCTCTCTGGAGAACTGCCCTTGAGAGAACAGCTCTGAAAGAACTTATGACTGACCCAAGGTCACACCAGCAGCTGCATGTGAAGACGGAGTGGGAACTCAAACCAGTTCTCCCAGATAAGAGCCAGCACTCTTAACCACTACACCAAACTATTTTAAGAGTAAAGCTTAAAATACACGTGACCTGTTACACATACATAATTTTTTTTGAAGAAGGATGGTCCTTAATGTCTGTAAAATTGCCCTCATAATAGGGTTGTGGGTTTTTTTGGTAATTATATTTTTGATCTGTTTTTCCCTATCCCTTTTTTTTTCTGCATCGCTTAGAATATAATTTAAAAAATGAAAGAGAGAGAGAGAAAAGGAAGGAAGGAAGGAAGGAAGGAAAGAAAAAGAAAGAAAGAAAGAAAGAAAGAAAGAAAGAAAGAAAGAAAGAAAGAAAGAAAGAAAGAAAGAAAGAAAGAAAGAAAGAAAGAAATGAGAGAAAGAGAGAGAGTGAGAAAGAAATGAGAGAAAGAGAGAGAGTGAGAAAGAAATGAGAGAAAGAGAGAAAGAAATGAGAGAAAGAGAGAGAGAGAAGGAAGGAAGGAAAGGAAGGAAGGAAGGAAGGAAGGAAGGAAGGAAGGAAGAAAGAAAGAAAGAAAGAAAGAAAGAAAGAAAGAAAGAAAGAAAGAAAGAAAGAAAGAAAGAAAGAAAGAAAGAAAGAAAGAAAGAAAGAAAGAAAGAGAGGGACAGCTATTTTCTTTTCTCTTCTTCAGAACCAGCTTTTGTGTTATCTATCAGTTAATCGGCTCGGACAGCAAGCTAATTGGAAGTCGCACAGCGAAAAGGTCAAAAGCGACAAGGCTTTCCACTTCTCCAAGTTATTTGTTATGAAGGGCTAACAGAGAGAGAGGGCAAGCTGACAGATACCCTCCGTCCGTTGGCTTCCCTCCCACGCCTGCCCTTGATGAGACAGAAGATGTTTGTCGGCTAATGACCTTGAAGAATCGCTGTGCCTTCTGCCTCAGAAGTCTGGCACTTTCAGCCTTACAGTTCCTCGGAGCCGAGTTCCATCACTGTCTTCCTGGGATGAGGACTCCATAAATAAAAGGAGGGAAACCTTCAGGAAAGTTTCACAAACGTTTCATCTCAGAGACGCGGAGATGGCCCGGCGAACTCTTCCAGCCTTTGGTCTTCTCGACGGCTCATCGATCAGAGCTTGATAAACGGATTTCTCCCCCTTTCCAAGAAAGGAGCCGAGACCTGCTTTTAAGCCATTTCGTACAGAGAACATAAGGATGGCATCGCGCATTTTTCAAAGCCCAGAGCTGATTATTATTATTTTTTTTGATGCAAAACCGTGTGAACTGCTATAGCACGCTGGAGAACAGAACGGGCTGTGATCTGGGAAGTCCCTGGTTCGAATCTTGCCTTCTCCTGAAAATTCATTAGGTGGTGTTAGTCCTATATTCTGGGGCTGTTGGGACAATTGTCGTGAGATAATGTGTTTGACCTGAACGGTCCAGGCTGGACCGATCTCATTAGATCTTGGAAGCTAAGCAGGGCTGGCCCATAAGAACATAACATCAGAGAAGCCAATGTTGGATCAGGCCAATGGCCCATCCAGTCCAACACTCTGTGTCACACAGTGGCCAAAAATGCCAGGTGCCATCAGGAGGTCCAACAGTGGGGCCAGGACACCAGAAGCCCTCCCACTGTTAACCCCCCGCCCAAGCACCAAGAATACAGAGCATCCCTTGCCCCAGACGGAGAGTTCCTGTCGATACCTTGTGGCCAATAGCCACTGATGGACCTCTGCTCCATATGTTAGCATTTGGATGGGAAACCACCAAGGAAGTCCAGGGTTGCGATGTAGAGGCAGGCAGTCACAAAGCACCTCTGACCATCTCATGCCTTAAAAACCCCATGGGGGCCCGCCGTTAATTGACTGTGATTTGATGCCACTTTCCACCACAATGTGTTTCAACATGTGAAATGCTGCTTTTTCTTCTATTGTCATTTTTATATTGATAATTTATTATTTCTAACGCTAACTCTCGGGAGGCGGCATGGAAATCTGCTAAATGAATCGATGGGTTATAAATACGGCTGCAGTATCAGGCTTCCGCCCAAAGCGACTCAGCCGTGTCTGAGACTCTTTGCGGTAATGCCTTCGAAATGGCTCACGAAATTTAAAATCGAGTCAGATAAAGCACCAGAAACCAATTACCTTTAAAATAGTGGCCGAGTACAAAACCACTAAGACCTTCCTAAGCTAATAAAAACTCCCTCCCAGTTATCCAGAGCAGTCTATATCTCTCCCCCTCCATTCATTTCACACTTACGACAAGCCCATTAGGGAGATTAGGCTAAAGAATGTTGGGTTAGATCCAGAATAAATTGGCAAATTCCCCCAATTTCTCCTTCCCACTGCAGAACCCCCTCATGTTGTCTCCTCGTTCCTCATTTAGCATTTTGAGAAGATCAGTGGACTTCAGTGTAGGACTGCCAACCTCCAGGTGAGGCCTGGAGATCTCCCAGAATTAGAACTGACCTCCAGGTGATCAGTTCCCCTGGACTAAATGGCTATGGTATGACACCACACGGAGGTTCTGCCCCTCCCCAAATCCTTGCTTTCCTTCCACTCCAAAATCCTTCCACCCCAAAAATCTCCAGGTATTTCCCAACCCAGAGTTGGCAACATAACTTCAGGAGGAGGGGGACGGCAGGAATGGTATTTTTCTTGTGATGGGAAATTTAATCCAGAAGCTTTGGGGGCGGGGCTAGGTGTCACGTGATGCCATGACATCGCTTCCAACCGTGTAGCTGGAAGCAGCATCAGACATCATCGCAACACTCTAGGAGTCCCTCAAACCTCTATGGCAGGGGTGGCCAAACTGTGGCTCTGTGGCTTTCACACACACGTTGTGCGGCTCCCAGCAGGGTGGCTGGGGAAGCTAAATATCATTAGCAAACAAAATTATCATTGGAGAAATAAATATCATCATCAATATCTGCTTTTACCGGTTTTGTTCTTATTTTTGGCAGTCTCATTTAATGTTAATAAAAAGCAGATTTGCATATTTACCGGTAAAAACGTGTAATATTTGTTCAAGTCTTGTGGGTCTCAGACATCTGGCGTTTATTCTATGTAGCTCTTACATCAAGCAAATCTAGCCACCCCTGTTCTATGGTCACACCATAGAGATTTGGAGGGTTACTAGAGCGTTGTTGCAATGTGTGATGTAACTTCCAGTTACGTGACTGGAAGTGACGCCCCATTTTCTCCCACTGCAATAGCAGGCAGCCGGAGGCAGGAGACCAGGAGACCTGGTCCCCCTAGATTAGATCCAACCTAGTCAGTTGTCCAAGTGACCTAGTGCCCAACTGAGGGGAGCAGAATTGAACTGAGTGGGGATTTGAGAGCCAGTGTGGGATAGTGGATAATGTCCTTGACTGGGGAGATCCAGGTTGAATCACAGAATCCTAGAGTCGGAAGGGACCTCCAGGATCATCTAGTCCAACCCCCTGCACAAGGCAGGAAATTCACAAATACCTCCCCCTCCACACCCCCAGTGTGTGCCCAGAAGATAAGTCAAACTGGCCTGGAGAAAAATGGCTTCCTGACCCCAAAGTGGTGATCAGCATTTCCCTGGCCGTGTAAGAAAGGGCCACGAGAACTAAGCGCTGACACAACCCTTCCTGCCCTCCCTTCTCGTGATCTGCCTGAGTTCTCAGAATCCGCATTGCTGTCAGATGGCCATCGAGCCTATGTTCGAAAACCTCCAAAGAAGGAGAGCCCACCGCCTCCCGAGGAAGCCTGTTCCGCTGAGGGACTGTTCTAAGTGTCAGGAAGTTCTTCCTAATGCTTAGCCGAAAACTCTTCTGATTTAATTTCAGTCCGTTGGTTCTGGTCTGACCTTCTGGGGCAGCAGAAAACAACTCTGCACCGTCCTCTAGATGGCAGCCCTTCAAGTACTTGAAGGTGGTTATCATATCCCCTCTCAGTCGTCTCCTCTCCAGGCTAAACATACTCTAGGTTGGGAAATTCCCTAAGATAGAACCTGGGGAGGGCAGGGCATACTACCACACAGAGTTCACGTTCCAAAGCAGCCATTTTCTACCGGGGAACTGGTCTATGTCATCTGGAGACCAGTTGTAAATCCAGGAGATCTCCAGGCCCCACAGGGAGGTTGGTAACCCTGCTCACAGTTGTGGTACTCAGCGGCTCAAAAGCCCCTTGTGGCTGTTTGATGTTGTTATGTACTCGGACCGCCACCAGGGGTCCTCAGTTACGATAAGGAGCTTAGTTCCCCAACACAAAGGGGACCTAGGATCCTAATCCACCTGATGTCCACCAATAGTACCAGGGCGGGAAATTTAAACCCTCCAATGGGAACGTGGGTGTGCCGGGTGGAGTGTATATAGTTGGCCTTGCAGGGCCGTTTAGTTAGTTCTTGTGTGGAGTACAATAAACGCATCTGAACGCATGTCGTAGTCCGAGTCCTCCATGTGGCAAACCCAGTACTTTACAGACTTGCTACCTGTGGCTCTTCTTGGATGGAGAGCCAGTTTGGTGTAGTGGTCAGGACTCTAATCTGGGAGAACCAGGTTTGATTCCCCGCTCCTCCACATGCAGCTGCTGGCGTGACCTTGGGTCAGCCACAGTTCTCTCGGAGCTGTTCTGGAAAGAGCAGTTCCCAAAAGAGCTCTTTCAGCCCCACCTACCTCACATGGTGTCTGTTGTGGGGAGGGGAAGAGAGAGGAGTTGCCCTAGAGTTGGCAACTGTAGCTGAGAAGTACATTAGGAGGCAAGAGAGAATGACGGGCTCAAAGTGACCGAGCTGGTTAACATAAGAACATAAGAACATAAGAGAAGCCTATGTTGAATCAGGCCAATGGCCCATCTAGTCCAACACTCTGTCACACAGCGGCCAAAATATACCAGTTGCCCTCAGGAGGTCCAGCAGTGGGGCCAGGGCACCAGAAGCCCTCCCACTGCTTCCCCCTCCAGCACCAAGAATAGAGTGCATCACTTGCCCCAGACTGAGAGTTCCCATCTATACCCTGTGGCTAATAGCCACTGATGGACTTCTGCTCCATATGTTTATCTAATTCCCTCTTAGTTTTCGTATCAAGCAGTGATTTCATGCTGGGGAGAGAGCGAGAAGGCCGAGAGGGGAAACCATTTCATTGGAGATGCCGGGGATTGAACCAGGGGCCTTCTGCAAGCCACGCAGAGGCTCTTCCACCAAGCCACGGCCCCTCCCCACAGCGGTTTGCCGTTGGTCTGCAGAGCCTTTCTTGGTGGTCCCACATTCCAGTCCTGACCCTGCTCGGCTTCCAAGAGCTGATGAGACGGGGGTCCGTCACGCTTCCTTCCCTCCGACTGGAATCATCGCACAGTTATGTACCACTCCCAGTGTTCCCTCTAAGCTGAGTTAGTGTGAACTAGCTCACTGTTTTTTAGCCTCCAGCTCACAGATTTTTGTCTTAGCTCAGGAAGGAGGGCTCCAGAGCAAACTATTTTATGCAGTCGCCAAATCATTCGCTCACAACTTTAATGCCAGTAGCTCACAAAGTAGAATTTTTGCTCACAAGACTCCACAGCTTAGAGGGAACATTGGCCAGTCCTGTATTTATTTCCTATGTTGTAGATTGATTTTTTTGCTCAGCAGATTTTTTTAGGTGGAGAAAGGGATCAGTGTTCCCTCTGAGCTGAGTTAGTGTGAGCTAGCTCACAGATTTTTAGCCTCCGGCTCACGCATTTTTGTCTCAGCTCAGGAAGGAGGGCTCCGGAGCGAACTAATTTATGCAGCAGCCAAATCACTTGCTCACAACTTTAGTGCCAGTGGCTCACCAAGTACGATTTTTGCTCACAGGACTCCGCAGCTTAGAGGGAGCACTGAAGGGGATGTGCTCAGGAACACCAACCATGGTGTAGAAACCACGCTTTCATCTAGCGGCGGTTGTCGATAGCATCCTCAGATTGTGTCCAAAACGCCTCCAAACCTTAAATTCTGCTTAGAACATAAGAACATAAGAGCATAAGAGAAGCCAATGTTGAATCAGGCCAATGGCCCATCTAGTCCAACACTCTGTCACACAGCGGCCAAAATATACCAGGTGCCATCAGGAGGTCCAGCAGTGGGGCCAGGACACTAGAAGCCCTCCCACTGCTGCCCCCTCCAGCACCAAGAATAGAGTGCATCACCTGCCCCAGACTGAGAGTTCCCATCTATACCCTGTGGCTAATAGCCACTGATGGACTTCTGCTCCAGATGTTTATCTAATTCCCTCTCGAAACTGTCCATGCTTGTAGCTGCCACCACCTCCTGTGGCAGTGAATTCCATGTGTTAATCACTCTTTGGGTGAAGAAGTACTTCCTTTTATCTGTTCTTACTTCCTGTCGCTTCAAACCACAAAATGCCCCAGGTTTTGCTGGGGTTGGATTTTAATTGGTTCGATTCCAAAACCCAAATTGTCTTAATGGAGCCTTGCCTTTCAATGCGTGAAGCATTTCCAATTGAAAATATTGAAAAGCACGAGAGCGTGGGAAGGGGAACGGGAGGGGGGCGAGAGCGCGTTTGTGCAGAGTCAACGGTAATTATGAACGATTAAGGGAAATGAAAGGCAATTCTGACTCTTTATTTCCAGGAAGTGCTTGCATCAATAATGAAACAGAATTCCGACCGAGAGAGAGAGAACAAGCAAAACACATATGTATAATGCATGCAGATTAACTCATCTGGACATTCCCAAGAAATGGGCAATGAAAGAAATAGAATCTGTCCTCGGAGCAAGGCGCTTTTCAAAGCGAAATGACAGCTATCAAAAGATTCAGACCGATTTCCCACAAGCAGCTGCGCCGCCCTCGCTCTTTCCTTCCCCTAATCATATTCACCAATTTTCCACTACTACTTGCTGCACGGCCACATTTTGACCTGCGGCATCCCCCGATTTTCCCTGCATTTTCTCGATCTCAAAAAACAAGAATCGAGAAGATGCAGGGGAAATTGGGGGGTGCCGCGGGTCAAAATGCAGCCGTGCAGCAAGTAGTGGGAAATTAACAAATACAGTCGGGGGGAAGGGAAGAGCGAGGGCTGCGCAGCTGCTTGTGGGAAACCGGTCTCAGAGTTAGTAGCCTCTATTCTGGCCCAGACCTATATGGCCCAGGCTAGGCTATGCCCTTTCTGCACTGACAAGTTGCTCCAGAGAAGCCTTAGGGGTCGACTTTGCAGTCGTACGCATTCCTTCTGCACTGGTTCCCCCCCCCCATTTATTTATTTTTGTATTCTGTGTGGATTCTAAATCTATAAGCAAAACCTGCATATTTTTGAGCTAACTGGCTGCCAACCCTACTCCTCCCTCCCTCTCTCCCTTGGTTAAGAGTGCGGACTCTAATCTGGAAGAGCCGGGTTTGATTCCCCACTCCTCCTCTACATGCAGCTGCTGGCATGACCTCGGATCAGTCATAACTTCTTTCAGAGCTGTTTGCGCAAGGACCATTCTTGAGAGAGTTCTCTCAGTCCCCACCCACCTCACAGGGTGTCTGTTGTGGGGAGGGGGAGGGAAAGGAGTTTGTAAGCTACTCTGAGACTACTTTGGGTAGTGGATGGTGGGGTCCAATCTCCAATCTCCTCCTCCTCTTCTTCCTCTTCTCCTTCTCCCAAATCCAGGCCCACACATTTGGGAGCAGGCAGTCCCGTAGTCCTTTATATTTACTCGGGGCTCTTTTTGTAGCAGGAACTCCTTTGCCTATTAGGCCACACACCCCTAATGTAGCCAATCCCCCAAGAGCTTACAGAGCTCTTCTCACAGGGGCTACTGTAAGCTCTTGGAGGATTGGCTACATCAGGGGTGTGTGGCCTAATATGCAAAGGAGTTCCTGCTATAAAAAGAGCCCTGTATTTACTGATTCCTTCTTATGCTCTCTCTGGCTTTTTCAAAGTTTGCCTGAGTGGGAGGACATGCCTCCTTTTGTCTTTGGGGAAGGAGGGAAAGAAGACAGAATGGGGAAGGACCGTCAGCCTAAAAGAGAGAGGCAGAAACGGGGGAGGGCAGCGGGCAGCACTCTCCTTTTAATCCCTGCTCACCGCGGTGTCCTGCAAGCAATTCTGCGCTAAAATTGAATTCAACATTCTTTTAACCCAGGGCCGTCCCCCCCCCCGATTCTGCACTAAAATTGGATTCAGCCTTCTTTCGATTCCGTTTTCCTCCCCCACCCCCATTCTGCATTACATTACCTCCCTTCAGCGGCCAACCCGGTTTCAGCCTGCTGTTGCCCCGGGTTATTTGGATGCTGTTTTGCTGTGGACTTAAACTGGCTCGACTTGAACACTGAGAAAATCCACAGCAGCAGGCAAATGTGGAAGAAGAAGAAGAGGAGGAGGAGGGGATTGGATTTATACCCCCACCCTTCACTACCTGAAGGAGTCTCAGAGTGGCTTGCAATCTCCTTTCCCTTCCCCTCCTCAGAACAGACACCCTGTGAGGTCGGTGGGGCTGAGAGAGCTCTCTCGAGAACTGCTCTTGAGAGAACAGCTCTGAAAGGACTTGTGACTGACCCAAGGTCACACCGGCTGCTGCATCTGGAGGTGTGGTGGAATCAAACCCAGTTCTCCCAGATTGGAGTCCTTGCTCCTAAGCACTACACCAAACTGGAAAGGACCTAGGTTGCTCTAAAATCCAGTTGTCTTGTGCGCCGATCAATTTTTGGGTCCCCTCCCACCACCTTTTGGGGAAGAAGAAGAAGAAGAAGAAGAAGAAGAAGAAGAGGAGGAGGAGGAGGAGGAGGAGGAGGAGGAGATTGGATTTATACCCCGCCCTTCACTACCCAAAGGTGTCTCAGAGCGGCTTACAAGCTCCTTCCCTTCCCTTCCCCACCACAGACACCCTGTGAGGTAGGTGGGGCTGAGAGAGCTCTGACAGAAACTGCTCTTTTTCAAGAACAGCTGTGCCAGAACTATGGCTTGCCCAAGGTCATCCAGCCAGGTGCAAGTGGAGGAGTGGGGAATCAAACCCGGTTCTCCCAGATTAGAGTCCGTGCACTTAACCACTACA
>JAPDNY010000126.1:0-115837 GCA_029375565.1 Gekko gecko | reverse complement strand
ACTAGAAGCCCCCCAAGGATCTAGAAAACAAAGCATCACTTGCCTTACACCAAGAGCTCTATCTATACCTAAGAACATAAGAGAAGCCAATGTTGGATCAGGTCAATGGCCCATCCAGTCCAATACTGGGTCACACAGGGGCCAAAAACACCAGGTGCCATCAGGAGGTCCAGCAGTGGGGCCAGGACACTAGAAACTCTCCCACTGTTGACCCCTCCCCAAGCACCAAGAACACAGAGCATCCCTTGCCCCAGAATTCCTATCTCTACCCTGTGGCTCACAGCCACTGATGGAACTGCTGCTCCAGTATGTTTATCTAATTCCCTCTTGAAGCCGTCCACGCTTGTAGCTGCCACCACCTTCTGTGACAGTGAATTCCAAGTGTTAATCATTCTTTGGGTGAAGAAGTACTTCATTTTATCTGTTGTAACCCGACTGCTCAGCAATTTCATGGAGTGCCCACGAGTTCTTGTATTGTGAGAAAGGGAGAAAAGTACCTCTTTCTCAAACTGCTCAATCCCATTCATCATCTTATAAACCTCGATCATGTCACCCCTCGGCCGTCATTTCTCCAAGCTAAAGAGCCCCAAGCGTTTTAACCTTTCTTCACAGGGAAGGTGTTCCAACCCTTTTATCATTCTAGTTGCCCTTCTTTGCACTTTTTCCAATGCTATAATATCCTTTTTGAGATGTGGTGACCAGAACTGTACACAGTACTCCAAATGAGGTCGCACCAATGATTTACACAGGGGCATTTATGATACTGGCTGATTTGTTTTCAATACCCTTCAATGCCCTTCCTCTCCTGCCCCAGAAGTCTCCCTTTAGTCACCAGGCTGAACAGGTTTGTCCGCCTTTTATCCTCGGAGCCACCTTCTCTTATGGGAGGGAGGTGAGATGTGGCTATTTTAACTAACGGGAGGCATTGCCTTCAATGAATTTGTCTAGTCCCCTTTGAGAAGAATCACAGTTCGTGGGACACAGAGTGCTGCAAATTAACTCTGTGTTGTGTGAAGAAAGCGTTCAATTTTCTTCTCCTGGCCGGAAGACTCTACCCGTGAAATTCACTGGGTGCCCCAATTGTATCCAGGCACGACGAGTCCTTACCACAGGAGAGGGCATCTGGGGCACGCTCCACGGCCTGTGCTCTCTGCTTTTGCTCCAAGGAAGCTTTTCCCACCTCAGGGAATGTCTCTTCTTTCTCCAGGGATGGTGCCCACATCTGAAACGGCAGCGAGGGAGAGGGGTGAGAGGTGGAATGGGAAAGAGGCCCAGGAATGGATCCTCCGTAAGCATTCATACCCCTCCTCAGACAGGAGAAGTCGGCAGCTGGACAGAGAGAAGCCGAAGTGCCCTTAATATTAATATTACCCCGGAATCACAAGCGCCTTGCCGTCTGACCTAGAACGAAAGAAAACAGATGCCAGCCAGAAAGACGAAACTGGGCCACGATTCCAGAAGCATAATGGAAAGGTGTCTGACCGGCTCTTGAACTTCCCTCCACCCTAAAGTAATGCAGAATTTATAACAAGGGGTTTCTTGGGAAATCAGCTCCTCGCCTTGAGTTGACCTCTCTCACCCACAATCCTGCTTCCTCCCCATTTGCCCTGGCTCTAGCACATCCATAACATCTTGCAAGCATCTCCCATCCTGTAATTCAGGGGTCAGCAATGAATATTCATGCCCAGAACTTGTCCCAGAGAGAGCCATTCAGCTCTGCCCAAGCCTCCGATTTCCCTCCAGGAGAATCATCAAACATCTTTCTATATCACACCCCCAGTTGCGTGTGGGGGTCACCTCTCTCCTATGGAACATGGGCCCTTCCAAAACATTTCTTCATAGATCACGCTCTTTTCAAGATTGGTAAACACAGCCAAAATCTGTTCCCCACTCATTCCCATTCTTCTTAGTTAGCTTTGCACCCCTGCTTAAAGAGTGTTTTTGTGTGTAAGTTGGCTCGTTTCATTTCTTTCTATTCTGTTTTTCAATAAAACCTGAGCAGTCGGGTTGGAACGGATAAAAGGAAGTCCTTCTTCACCCAAAGAGTGATTAACACACAGGAGGTGGTGGCAGCTACAAGCATGGGCGGCTTCAAGAGGGAATTGGATAAGCATCTGGAGCAGAGGTCCATCAGTGGCTGTTAGCCACAAGGTATAGATAGGGACTCTCAGTCTGGGGCAGGTGATGCACTCTATTCTTGGTGCTGGGGGGGGGCAGCAGTAGGAGGGCTTCTAGTGTCCTGGCCCCACTGCTGGACCTCCTGATGGCCCCTGGTATTTTCGGCCACTGTGTGACCCAGAGTGTTGGACTAGATGGGCTGTTGGCCTGATCCAACATTGGCTTCTCTTATGTTCTTAACCTTACTGCTTGAACATCTGCCTGGTATATGTCAGAGGTTTTCTAAGGAAATACTCTCTCTCTCTCTCTACATATATATATATATTCCAGTTGACCCCTCGCAGTCTCTAATAAGGCTAATTTCCCCAATTACATAAGAACTGTAAACATAGCTTCTCCTGAATCCTATTCCCCAATCATTCCTATTCTTCTTAGTTAGCTTTGCACGCTTGCTGAAAGAGCGTTCTTGTTTGTAAGTTTGCTCGTTTCATTTCTTTTCTTTTGTTTTTCAATGAAACCGTAGTGCTTGAACATCTGCCTGGCGTATTTCAGAGAGTGTGTGTGTGATATATATACTTATATATTGCAGTTGCCCCCTCGCAGTCTCTTATATGGCTAATTTCCCCAATTACAAAAGAAAACAGCTACTTGGTTAACAGCTGCCCTCACTCCCAGACTCTGCACCCTCCCATCAGCTGACCTGGAGAGTTCTCTGGAGGGAACAGAAATTCTCTAGTAGAAGAGGGTGATTAGGAGGCCGTTAAATCACCCATTTGGATGATTAACACTTGGACAGATGTCTGGCGGGGAACTCTACAGGATAAGGCCAGATATCCTTGCTTGAATTGGACATACCTGGAGGGAACCCCCCCCCTCACCTGTCCTGCCCGCCTCTTCTCCTCTGCCTGAGTCAGGAGGAAGCCTTCGGCCAGGGCCACCGCCTGGGAACTGCTCTCCGGCCCGCATCCTCGGACCCAGCCCTGCATTTCCCGGGGCAGGAGAGTCAGGAACTGCTCCAGGATCACCAGGTCCAGGATCTGCCTCTTGGTGTGCCTCTCCGGCTCCAGCCAGTGGCGGCAAAGTCCGTGGAGCTGGCTGCAAACCTCTCGGGGCCCAGCGGCCTCCTGGTAGCGGAACTGCCGGAAGCGTCGGCAATGGACGTCTGAGGCTGCAGTGAGCTGATCACGGGCATCTGGCCCTGGACTTTCCCCGAATTCAACACCAGTCCCAGCTTGGGTGGGATGGGGGCCTTTCCTTGCTGTCCTGCCAGTTCCAGGTCCTTCTGGGTCCTGCTCTTCCATCTCCTTCCCCTTCTCTTGGGTCACCTCCGACTGTGTAAAGACACCTTCCGTCGCTTGGCTATGAAGAGAGGAGAGACACAGGCAGTCACACTGGAAATCAAAGAGAATCCAGAAACACTACTGAGCATCACAAACCTTCGTATGCTCAGGAGACACACAGGAGAATTGCACCGGCGGATCAGAACGAAGGGGCTTCTTGTGGTGTGTAGACCAGGCTTAATCTCAGTTTTCTATATTAAAAATCTAGGTAATTGAGATATGCCCCTCCATGATTTATTTTTTTTTAGAAAGTTCAGTGTCTCTGGCGCTCTGAGGATGCTCACAAGCCTGGCCTCTCCTGACCTTGGCTCGGTCTGTCCTCGGGGCTCATTCTTCAGGGAAACCCCAAAAGGACAAGAGGGGCTGGTGGCCCCTTGACCATCGCAGGCGTCTCTTTGACAGGCCTGACGCGTGAGGCAAGAGGTCTGTCCGAGCCCCCAGTGAAGGGGACGGGAGACGGGCTTCGGCTGAGATTTGGTTCAAGAATCTTGAGGTGCAGGAAGCCTTTCCTCTGGGCATCTCTCCTCTGCTGCCAAGAGGAAGAGCTCCCTTTCCTCCTCTGAGTGACGCAGCCCTTGCGATACTTCAAGAGAGCCATCCTGTCCCCCCTCCGCCTCCTCTTCCCCAGACTGGGCATTCCCAAGAAGCCCCTCGGCCTTTCCTCAAAGGGCTTCTCGGTCTCCAGGCCCCCCCCCCATCGTCCTCGTCAGTCCGTCCACGTGCCTCTGTTGACACGCCCCAAGATAGCACATAAAAGGAAGCCAGGGAAACGCTGTATCTCAAAAATGTGCAAAATTATTAACATGAAAATGAAATAAGGACAACAAATTTGTGGTACATAATCTTTTACTAATGGGCTACTCAAGGTCTGATTCACATTAACTTTATAACTTTATATTTTTTATAGTATTTGTTAAAGAAGATAAATTATGCTGTATTCTACTTTGTAGTCAAGAATACTTACTTCTGAGGAAGTGATATTCACAAAGCGAAGAGAAGAATCCGGAGCCTTCCTTATTTGGCCATTTGTTGTACTGTTGACACTTATTAAAGTTTTATTTGCTTGCTCTAATGTGTATATATATATATTTCATGTTAATAATTTGCAGGTATAGCGTTTCCCTGGCTTCCGTTTATGTCCTGTATTGCTTTATAAACTAGGAGGTCTCTCTCTTTTTTGCCTTGATACACTCCAAGATCGCATTGGCCTTTTTTGCCGCTGCCTCACACCCAGAAGCGTATCCCCCATCCCGTATCCAGTATGCATGTTCCTCATTTTTGTGACCCCGATGTAGAACTCCCTTCCCACTTAAGCCCTTTTTTAAAAAAAAAACTCATTCAATTGAAAAAGACCAGCTGTTTGTCTGTCTCCAGATTAAAAATGACCAGCAAGGGAACATCAGTTTTGTCCTCTCTTGTACTGACAGAGGTTGATTATTGCCCCCCCAAAAAAAGAAGAAGAAGAGGAGGAGATTGGATTTATACCCCACCCCTCACTACCCAAAAGAGTCTCAGAGCGGCTCACAAACTCCTTTCCCTTCCCCTCCCCACAACAGACACCCTGGGAGGTAGGTGGGGCTGAGAGAGCACTTTCGGGGACTGCCCTTGAGAGAACAGCTCTGAGAGAACTATGGCTTGCTCAAGGTCATCCAACCAGGTGCAAGTGGAGGAGTGGGGAATCAAACCTGGTTCTCCCAGATTAGAGTCCAGGCACTTAACCACTACATCAAACTGGGAGAAGAAGAAGAAGAAGAGATTGGATTTATACCCCGCCTTTCACTACCCAAAGAAGTCTCAGAGCGGCTTACAAACTCCTTTCCCTTCCCCTCCCCACAACAGACACCCCCTGTGAGGTAAGTGGGGCTGAGAGAACTCTGACAGAAACTGCCCTTTTTCAAGGACAGCTGTGCCAGAACTTGTGAGGGACCCAAGGTCCATCCAGCAGCTGCAAGTGGAGGAATGGGTCATTATACCCCTGCGAGTCCCCTCCCCGTTGGAGGCAGCTCTACGGTCGGGGAGGGGCTTTTCGGGAACAGGCCATTCAAAAAAACCACCCATCTCGATTGCCTTTTGAAACTGTTCCAATACCAAAGCCCCCCACTCAAAAAAATCCCGCGACGGCGGCGCCCTCCCCAGCAAGACTGGAAAGCCGCCGCCGATGGGTCTTACTTAGGAGGAGCAAACCTGCCCGGGGGTCGGACTGCTACAAGCCTCTCCCTCTCTCCCCCCCCGTTGCAGACCTGCAGCCCCTCCCAGGTCTCTCTCTCCGGCCCTTCCAAGAACAGAGCCCCCCGTCTCTCCAGCAGCCCCTGCAGCTGGCTCGCCTTTAACCCTTCCCCTGCTGCAGAGGGAGGAAGGAAGGGGAAGGGGCTGCCTCCCCCTCCTCCTGGTCCCGACCGTCTTCCCCCCGCGAGGCGCCGCGCCCGGACCGGGACGGAGGGGCTGGACGGGGCGGCTCGCCAGCATCTCTGCACGGGGCGGCCCTGCAAAGGGCGGGGGGGAGAAGGAGGAGAGATCTGCAGCATGGAAAGGGTTAAAGAGAGCGAGCTGCATTCGCTGGCGGGCCGGGAGGAAAAGTCCTTTCCGGGGTGGGGCGTCGGTGGGTGGAGCTTTGCTCTTCCATCGTGGCCAAAGAGTCCCGGGAGAGGCTTCCGATCTGCAACTGGAGGGAGGGGAATCCTTGCAGCCGGACACCACCTTCCCCGGCAGGTTTACCCGTCGCAAGTAAGTCATATGGGGGGGAGAGACAGAATAAATAGCGTTGACATGTCATGCATCGTTTTAAAACGTCCGTTCCAAGGAGGCTCGACGACGGGGCTGCTGGCGGGGAACTTTGCACGGGGCGGGGATGCAGGTCTGAAAGGGTTAAAGGGAGCGGACGGCTGCAGAGGCCGAGAACGGAGCCCCGGTGGGGGTGGGCAGCGAGTGGGAAAGTTATTCCCCCGGTTTGGGGGGGGTTGCTATTTGAGCGCCCGAAGGGACCCGGGAGGAGGAGGAGACTCATAAAAGAAGGAGAGGGTTGCCCATTGGAAACAAGGGGAGAGGCTGGAAGAGAAGGAAGGAGAGTTTGGATTCCTACCCTAACCCTTCACTACCCAAAGGAATCTCAGAGCAGCTTACAAACTCCCTTCCTCCTCCTCCCCACGGACAGACATCCTGTGAGGCAGGTGGGACTGAGAGAGCTCTTGACAGAAACAGCCCTTTTTCAAGAACAGCTCTTGCCAGTACTATGGCTTGTCCAAGGTCATCCACCCAGGTGCAAGTGGAAGAGTGGGGAATCAAACCCGGTTTTCCCAGATTAGACTCCACAGTGCACTTATCCACTACCCCAAACTGGCTCTCAGACACCTTGGGAGGAAAGGGAGCCAGGAATGCCAGCTGACTTGCTTGCAGGGTGGGGCTCCTTTGGAACACATTTGCAGCACAAGATGGGTGGCAAAGAACATGCAGAACGGAATTCCCAATAGGGTTTCTGGGGCAAGATCCACTACTCTGGGGCTGGAATGACAGCCCCCAGAGTGGAATGACAGCCCTAGGGGGCATTAGCAGGAGTGTTCTGGGACTGTTATGAGAGACCATACATTACAATGACAACCCTGGGGATTTTAGCAGAAATGTTTTGGAACTGGAATGACAGGCCCCAGAGTGCACTGACAGCCCCTGGGGGTAGCAGATGTGTTCTAGAACTGGAATGACAGGGCCCAGAGTGGAATGACAGCCCCTGGGGGTAGCAGGAGTGTTCTGGGACTGGAATGACAGGCCTCAGAGTGGAATGACAGCTCCTGTACATAGCTGGAATGTTCTGGGACTGGAATGAGAGACCATAAAGTAGAATGAAAGCCACTGGGGATAGCAGGAGTGTTCTGGGACTGGAATGACAGACCTCAGAGTGGAACTACAGCCCATGGAGGTAGCATGTACAGCCCATGTTCTGGGACTAGAGTGAGAGACCACAAAGTAGAATTACAGCCCCTGGGGGTAGCAGGAGTGTTCTGGGACTGGAATGACAGGCCCCAGAATGGAATGACAGCCCTCAAATAGGACCCAAATAATTAAAATATTGTGGACTTCATGGAGCAAGATTTACCCCCTTCGCGCCTCTGGGGATAAATGTAAAGTTCTGCATTTAGGTAGGAAAAATCAAATGCATCATTATAGGATGGGGGATCCTTGTCTTGGCAGTAGTCTGTGCAAAAAGGATCTCAGGGTCTTAATAGAACATATGCAAAACATGAGTCAACAGTGTGATGTGGAAGCTAAAAAGGCAAATGCCATTTTGGGCTGTATCATCAGAAGTATACTGTCCAGATCATGCAAAGTGATGGTATTGCTTTATTTTGCTCTGGTTAGACCTCACCTAGAGTATTGTGTTCAGTTTTGGGCACCACAATTTAAGAAGGATACAGACAAGCTGGAAGGTTTCAGACAGAGGCTAGATGGCCCCATCTGACAGCCATGCGGATCCCGTGAACTGGGGCAGATCATGAGAGGGAGGGCAGGAAGGGTTGCCTCCGTGCTTAGTTCTCATGGCCCTTTCTTACCCGCCCAGGGAAATGCTGATTGCCACTTTGGGCTCTGGAAGCAATTTTTCTCGAGGCCAGTTTGGCCAGGAGATCCTGGAAGTCTTTCTTCATCTTCTGGGCGTGGCACAGGAGTCACGGGGTGGGGTGTGAAATTCCTACATTGCGCAGGGGGTTGGACTAGATGACTTCAGGAGGTTCCTTCCAACTCTTCTATGATTCTCTCTTGTTTTCCATGTTAATGTTTGTGTCTCTCCTTCCCCCTCACAGAGATCAAGCCTCTCTTCATAGCCAAGTGACTGAAGGCATCTTTACACCCTCAGAGTTGACCTAAGAGAAGGGGAAGGATGATGGAAGAGCAGGACCCAGAAGGACCTGGAACTGGCAGGACAGCGAGGAAAGGCACCCGTCCCACCCAAGCTGGGGGTGGTGCTGAATTCGGGGAAAGCCCAGGGCCAGATACCCGTGATTGGCTCACTGCAGTCTCAGATGTCACATCGCCGACGCTTCCGGCAGTTCCGCTACCAGGAGGCCGCTGGGCCCCGCGAGGTTTGCAGCCAGCTCCACGGACTTTGCCGCCACTGGCTGGAGCCGGAGAGGCGCACCAAGAGGCAGATCCTGGACCTGGTGATCCTGGAGCAGTTCCTGACTCTCCTGCCCCGGGAAATGCAGGGCTGGGTCCGAGGATGCAGGCCGGAGACCAGTTCCCAGGCGGTGGCCCTGGCCGAAGGCTTCCTCCTGAGTCAGGCCGAGGAGAAGAGGCAGGCAGAACAGGTGAGGGGGGTTCCCTCCAGGTGTGTCCAATTAAAGCAGATAACTCCAGGTAACTCACCAGGTCTGCTGATGGGAGGGTGCAGAGACTGGGAGTGGGGTCAGCTGTCAACCAAATAGCTTTTTTCTTATGTGATTGGGGAAATTAGCCTTATTAGAGACTGCGAGGGGCAAGTGGAATATATATGTATATGTATCGCACACACACACTCTGAAATACGCCAGGCAGATGTTCAAGCAGTAAGGTTTTGTTGAAAAACAAAATGAAAAGAAATGGAATGAGTAAATTTACACAGAAAAACACTCTTTAAGCATTTGTGCAAAGCTAAATAAGAACATCCCTGCTGTTTCAGATGTGGGCACCATCCGTGGAGAAAGAAGAGACATTCCCTGAGGGGGGAAAAGCTTCCTTGGAGCAAGGGCAGAGAGCGCAGGACGTGGAGCGTGCCCAAGATGCCGTCTCCGGTGGTAAGGATTCTTTGTGCCTGGATACGATTGGGGCCAGTGTTCCCTTTAAGCTGAGATAGCATGAGCCAGCTCGCTGTTTTTTAGCCCGCGGCTCACACGTTTTTGTCTTCGCTCAAGAAGGAGGGCTCCAGAGCAAACTAATTGATGCAGCAGCCAAATTGCTTGGTCACAGCTTTAATGGCAATAGCTCACAAAGTAGAATTTTTGCTCACAAAACTTCACAGCTTAGAGGGAGCATTGATTGGGGCACCTCGGGGAATTTCACAGGTGGAGCCTTCCGGTCAGGAGAAGAAAATTAAACACTTCTTCACACGACACAGAGTCAATTCGTGGCACTCCGTGTCCCACTAACTGTGATTCTTCTCAAAGGGGACTAGACAAATTCACTGAAGGCAATTCCTCCCGTTAGTTAAAATAACCCACATCTCACCTCCCTCCCATAAGAGGAACTCAAGGTGGCATAAAGAGAAAAGGTAGACAGATTTCGGCAGAGCTCTTCAACCAGGTGAGAGAAGGGAGCCTCCACCTTCTGGGGCAGCAGAGCTCTGAGAGCCATTTCCTAGGGGGCCAATATTCATGGGAAGATTTGGCTTCTGTGCCCATACTTGTAGGGGCATCTGGGGGGCTGCTGTGGGGAACAGGATACCGGAATGGATACGGCAGTCTTTGGACTGGCACCCGGAGGAGGTTTGGGGAGGGGCTTTGGAGGGGTTTGGGGAAGACGTGATGCCATGTCGATGTCAGGTCTGTTTGAAAACCTGGTTGTGACGTTCGTATGCCAACAGATGCTCTGAAAACTCATTGCTATTGCCCGAGAGGTTCCAGGTGTGCTCCGGTCACGTATGGGCTTTGGGCCTAAGGCGAGAGTGATAGGTCAAGGGATGTCCATTCCACCCCCCCCCCTGTTCTCCTCCCCCCAGGCCAGGCAGAGGTCTCAGAGAAGCCTGAAATATGTTGACGGCATTTCTCATCCCAGAGGCTCATGGGGACACCTGGTTCTTCTGCCTCTCCCAGAATGGAGTAAAAAGTGTTCAAAAAGTCATTGAGTGTATGCAGGGCAAGGTTTCACAACCAAGGGAAGGGGGTGTGTGGAGCAGGGAACAAGCAAGTAAACGCCCTTCCTCCCTCCTTTGTCTCAGGAACAGGCAGGGAAGAGATTCCGTTGAGCCATCATCCTTTCAGAGGTGGGGAAATGGCTGCTGCCCCTCCAGTCCAGGTAGGAGAGATGAGTGGGTCCCTCCTCCTTTCTCATGGGGGGCTTCTGCTCCTGCAGTCTCTACAAGGTGTCGGGGCGAGAGCTCCTCTGAACGCTGTTCCATTTACCCGTGCCAAGCCTGACATCCTGCCCCCTCCCAGACTACTCCCTTCCCGAGCGCCATCTCTGCCTGGCCTGACCTCTGACGAGGGAATCCGCTTTTCGTTTCAGGGTCCCTTTTCCTTTGAGGAGGTGGCCGTGTATTTCACGGTGGCAGAATGGGCCCTGCTGGATCCGGGACAAAGAGCTCTCTACTGGGAAGTCATGCTGGAGAACTATGGGAATGTGGCCTTTCTGGGTAAGGATGCGATTTGCTGCCTTTGGGTTGAGGCATGAATAAAAATATTGAATAGCAATACACCGCTTCTTCTTGCAGCATAAGGTATTCCACTTGTAGCCTAAGTTACTCTACATAAAAACGATTACTCGAGATGAAACGAGGAAACTTCAAGGTGAACTAGCCTGGCATGAGGATAAAGTCAGCCTGGCTTTCCTCTGCTCTAGGCCTGTATGACACTTTCTGCCTCTCTAGGGCCAGGTGGTCCTAATGACCCAATCAAGGGTCCCGCTTGACGGAACTTTCCAGAGGCTGTCAGCACCCTCCTAATCCCCCTCCCTCCTGGATGACAGGACTAGACTGCATGTTCTCAAGATGAACCACTGACCACATTCTGGAGCCTGGCCTTGAAAAAGATAAGGATGTTAGCTGCAGGGAGACTCAAATCACGAACACCCACAAGTCGGACTAGGCCACTTAATAATCAAAGGGCCTTCAATCCTTTCCTACTGCAGTCACATAGATGCCTTTGGACCTTAGGAGCCTTTCCCAGGTGCTAACAGGATCTCGCTCTTTCTTCCAGCAGAGGATAACCAGAGGAACAAGGAGGGTGAGGAACTTCATCCGCAAACGCCAGATAAAGTTAAAAAGGAAGACCTGAAAGAAAATGTCAGGAATCGAAGCGGAACTAAGAGCAAGAAAGGCGGCAGTATGGTTGAGAAGAGGGATAGAAAACAGCGTAATGTACATTTTCCAAAGGACAGGATAATGGAGCCAAGTAAATGCATCCAATGTGGAAAATACTTCAGAAATAGATCACAGGTCCTTGTGCACCAAAGAACACACAGAGGGGAGAAACGTTTTGGATGCTCAGTGTGTGGAAAGAGCTTCCGTCAGAGTAACCACCAGAGTAAACTGCACCAGAAAACCCACACAGGAGAGAAACCTTTTGGACGCTTAGAGTCTGGAAATAAATGCAGTTGGAGTGCCGCTCTTCAGCAGCACCAAGAAACCCACATAGGGGAGAAACGTTTTGAATGCTCAATCTGTGGAAAGAGATTCAGGCAGAGTGGTGCTCTTCGGAAGCACCAAAGAACCCACACAGGGGAGAAACCTTTTGAGTGCTCAGAGTGTGGGAACAGATTGAGTCAGAATGGCAATCTTCAATGGCATCAGAGAACCCGCACAGGGGAGAAACCTTTTGAACGCTCAGTGTGTGGAAAGACATTCAATCAGAGGATCAATCTTCAACGGCACCAGAGAACCCATAGAGGGGAGAAACCTTTTGAGTGCTCAGAGTGTGGAAAGAGATTCAGTAAGAGCTACAGTCTTGACAAGCATCTAAAAACCCATACAGGGGAGAAACTTTTTGAATGCTCAGATTGTGGAAAGAGATTCAGTGTGAGAGGGAGTCTTCAAAGCCATCAGAGAACCCACACAGGGGAGAAACCTTTTCAGTGCTCAGAGTGTGGAAAGAGATTCAGTGAGAGTGGCACTCTTCGGAAGCACCAAAGAACCCACACAGGGGAGAAACCTTTTGAATGCTCAGATTGTGGAAAGAGATTCAGTGGCAGTGGCAATCTTCAAATCCATCAGAGAACTCATACAGGGGAGAAACCCTTTGAATGCTCAGTGTGTGGAAAGAGATTCAGTGAGAGTGGTACTGTTCGGAGGCATGAAAGAACCCACACAGGGGAGAAACCTTTCGAATGCTCGGAGTGTGGAAAGAGATTCAGTCAGAGTGGCCATCTTCAGAAGCATCAGAGAACCCACACAGGGGAGAAACCTTTTGAATGCTCAGTGTGTGGAAAGGGATTCAATCAGCATGTCACTCTTCAACGGCATCAAAGAACCCACTCAGGGGAAAAACCTTTTGAATGCTCAGTGTGTGGAAAGAGATTCAGTCAGAGTGGCGCTCTTCAGTATCATCAAAGAACCCACACAGGGGAGAAACCTTTTGAATGCTCAGAGTGTGGAAAGAGATTCACTCAGAGTGGTGCTCTTCAAAAGCACCAGAGAACCCACACAGGGGAGAAACCTTTTGAATGCTCAGAATGTGGAAAGAGATTTAGTCAGAGTGGCCATCTTCAAACACACAAAAGAACCCACACAGGAGAGAAACCTTTTGAATGCTCAGTGTGTGGAAAGAGATTCAGTGACAGTGGTACTCTTCGGAAGCACCGAAGAACCCACACGGGAGAAATGCTCAGAGTGCGGAAAGGGATTCAGTGAGAGTGGCAGTCTTCAGCGTCATCAAAGAACGCACACGGGAGAAACCTTTTGAATGCTCAGAGTGTGGAAAGAGATTCAGTGGGAGTTACAATCTTCAGCATCATCAAAAAACGCATACAGAGGAGAAATCTTTTTAATAGCAACTAGGCCAGGTGTCGGCAGACTCAGACTTGGGAGGTGCCCCAAAAAAGCACAGTGATGCGACCCTAATGAAGGGGCAGAGCGGGCAGCGGCTGAGGCTGGAAGTGGCATGGGAAGCCATGGTGGAGATGGGAACCCGGGAGAGGCATTTGTTGGGCTATATACAAGATGATGCACATTGGAGCCAAAAATCCTAACTATAAATACACTTGATGGGGTCCAAACTGGCAGAGACTGACCAAGACAGACATCTGCGAGTCGTAGTGGATAACTCACCGAAAATGTCAAGACAGTGTACTACTGCAATAAAAAAGGCCAGTGCTATGCTGGGGATTATTAGGAAGGGAACTGAAAACAGATCAGCCAATATCATCATGCCCCTGTATAAATCAATGGTGCGACCTCATTTGGAGTACTGTGTACAGTTCTGGTCACCACACCTTAAAGAGGATATTATAACTTTGGGGAAAGTGCAGAAAAGGGCAACTAGAGTGATCAAAGGAAAGGTTAAAGCGCTAGGGGCTCTTTAGCTTGGAGAAATGACCGCTGAGGGATGACATGATTGAGATTTATAGGATTATCCATGGGATAGAGCAGGTAGAGAAAGAGATACTTTTCTCCCTTTCTCACAGTACAAGAACTTCTGGGTCCTCAATGAAATTGCTGAGCAGTCGGGTTAGAACAGATAAAAGGAAGTCCTTCATCCAAAGAGTGATTAACACTTGGGATTCACTGCCAGAGGAGGTGGTGGCAGCTACAAGCATCAACAGCTTCAAGAGGGAATTAGATAAACATCTGGAGCAGAAGTCCATCAGTGGCTATTAGCCACAAGGTATAGATAGGGACTCTTGGTCTGGGGCAAGGGATGCTCTGTATTCTTGGTGCTTGGGGGGGGAGTAGTGGGAGGGCTTCTAGTGTCCTGGCCCCAGTGCTGGACCTCCTGATGGCCCCTGGAATTTTTGGCCACTGTGTGGCAGAGTGTTGGACTGGATGAGTCGTTGGACTGATCCAACATTGGCTTCTCTTACGTTCTTACGTTTGCCTGCTGGTACTCTTTGGATCTGGCAGAGAAAGCAGAAGTGTGGGGTGGACAACTGCGCTCTTCTAGGCTCTGGGAGCAGGTGGGTCCAGGTGGGACCCTGGTCAGAGGGCGGACTTCCCAGGGACCCTTCTGCTCCAGCCCCAGCCATGGACAGGGGCAGAAATCAATAGAAGGGCAGAGGAAGGGCAGTACAGAAAGGAGAGCAGGGAGGGATAAAAGGGAAACTCCAACGGTAGGCCGGGAATGACAGCCAGCAGTGGAGACCCAAAATGACCGCCCATTGGTTGAAGGGGAAGAGGACTTGGGTGAGAGAAGACCCCGCCCCTCCCCAGTCTGAAATCAAGGAGGCTCCTCGGGGACACCGGGTGCCACAATGGTTAGGTCAGGCATGACACACAGAATGTGTGAAGAGACTCAGACAGAGTGGCACTCTTCACCCGCATCGAGGAACCAACAGGAGGAGAAACGAGGTAACTGCTTAACGTGTAAAAGGAGCTTTTCATAGAATCATAGAATTATGAAATGTTAAGAGTTGGAAGGGACCTTGCAGGTCATCTAGTCCAACCCCCTGCACTCTGCAGGAGCAGAGCCGAAAGATAGCCCTACATACCTACAACATACCCGAGAGATGGTCGTCCAGCCTCCGCTTGAAAACGTCCAGGGAAGGAGCATCCACCACCTCCCGAGGCAGGCTGTTCCACTGCTCAACCATTCTTACAATAAGGAAGTTTCTCCAGATATTTAGCAAGTAACGACTCCCTTGTAATTTCCACCCATTCGATCTAGGTTTGCAATCCGGAGCAAGAGAGAATAGATCTGCTCCATCTTTTACGTGACAGCCCTTCAAATACTTGAAAACTGCAATCATGTCCCCTCTAAGCCTAGATAGGAACTCTTAGTCTAGGGCAAGGGATGCTCTGTATTCATACCCGAAAGATGGTCATCCAGCCTCCACTTGAAAACATCCAGCAAAGGAGCATCCACCACCTCCCGAGGCTGTCTTTTCCACTGCTCAACCACTCTTACAGTTAGGAAGTTTCTCCTGATATTTAGCCAGTAACAACCCCCTTGTAATCTCCACCCATTAGATCTAGTCTTGCAATCCGGAGCCAGAGAGAATAGATCTGCTCCATCTTCTACGTGACAGCCCTTCAAATACGTGAAGACTGCAATCACGTTGTAAGGTTCTACAGGAGGCCTCTCTCGTAAAAAGCCTGCAGCTTGCTGTGTAAAGGATCTAGAGTTTCATATAGGCCTAAAAACTTTGGTTCAGCGAGGCCTGCAAGCAGGGAAAAGGCCGATGATGGTTCCGCTCGAAAAATCATTTGCAAAAGCTGTTTGGACTGAGAGTTATGTTATGATAAGAACAGCTGTCTTGGGAGGAAATGGTTGTTTAGGACTAAGACTATGAGTAAACATTGTGACCAACCAGGAAAGCAGCTAGAAGAAACTGTGCCTGAAATCATCTTCTTGACACAGGAGAAAGGCTTTTTCCTTTCCAGTCATATAGGTTAACTGCCCAAAATCATATATATATCCACGTTTATTATAGGAATCATTTATACATACATGGTAGGGAACATTATAAGATTATAATGGTTAATAGGGCTTAATAGGGGAAGCTAATAAGGGTGTATCAGAGCAAAATGTTTAGAAAAATAAAAAGGTAAACATGGGCTAGGCCTCCCCCAAATTAGGAGATCACAATATCAACAAAAGCGTGTTTATCGGAATAGGGAATAAACAGCGTAGGCGAGCATCTACACGAAGTAGAGGTCAGCGGAGTTTGGCACCAAGATACCTTACGTAAGAGTGTCACGAGTTACACAAGGTACTTAGGTCTGAGCCCATAGCTCGGTGGGTCACATTGACCCACTAGGAAGTAGAGGCGGGGATCTCCATACATGGAAAGCCCCGAGAAACCCAACTTCGAGAAAAACAAGATAACATTAATAAATTACGACTAATTAGGAATGATGTAAAGGTCAGCGTTCCTGATTGGTTAAATGAGAAACAAGGTGGGCCGAGGAAAAGGTATAAAAAGAAAGGCTGGAGGGACATGGGAGTCGGGCCAAGAGAGAGAGGGGGTACGCTCCTATCTCTGTCTCCACAGGAACCCAGCCTCGTCTTCAAGTTGCTTCAACAGTGGTGAGACAGTATGCTCTTGCTGGGGAAAATTTTGTTTTTGGCTCATTTTGTTCGATTGAAATAAAGAATTAGGGGATTATGCACGGTGTGATTTTCTTGATGATGACGGCTGCTATTAGAAGTTATGTCAAATAAAACATATCTTGTAGCTTTACGAAAGTGTCTGGTCTTTCCTGCTCCCGAAACGAGTCTATCTGCAGAGCATAACGTAAAAGATCCACTCTCGTTGCCAAATAGCCCAGATAGTTTAGCTAGGAAAGAACCCATTAAGGGCTAACAATGTCCCCTCTGAGCCTTCTCTTTCCCAGGCTAAACATATCCAACTCTTTCAGCCTTTCCTCATAAGACTTGGATTCCAAACCTCTCACCATCCTGGTCGCCCTCTTCTGGACACGCTCCAGCTTGTCAACATCCTTCCTAAAACGTGGTGCCCAAAACTGGATACAGGACTCCAGGTGAGGCCTGACCATAGCAGAATAGAGCAGAACTACCACCCACAGATCTGGACTGTGCTTCTGTTAATGCATCCTAAGATTGCATTAGCTTTCTTTACAGCCACATCACACTGCAGGCTCATGTTGAGCTTGTGATCAACCAGAACACCTGGATCCCTTTCACATGTGCTGCTGTCAAGCCAAGTCCCTCCCATTCTATATCTGGGCCTTTGAGTTTTTGTACCTAAGTGTCGGACTTTGCACTTATCTCTATTGAAATTCATTTTATTTGTCTCAGCCCACTGTTCCAGCCTATCTAGATCATTTCGAATCCTGACTCTGTCTTCTTCAGAATTAGCAATCCCACCCAGCTTCATGTCATCTGCAAATTTGATAAGCATCCCCTCTATGTCTTCCTCCAGGTCATTTATAAAAACATCAAACAACACCGGGCGCAGGACCGAGCCCTGTGGCACTCCACTTGAGACTTCCCTCCATGTACACGCAGAGCCATTTATGAGCACTTTTGGGGTACAATTTTTCAACCAACCATGAATCCATCCAACGGTTGCTCCATCCAGCCCACACTTAACCAGCTTATCCTCAAGGATATCATGAGAAACTTTGTCAAATGCTTTATTGAAATCTAGATACACTATGTCCACAGCATTGCTAGAGTCAACCATTTTAGTAAGTCTGTCAAGAAAGGAGATAAGGTTGGTCTGGCATGACTTATTCTTGATAAACCCATGCTGGCTACTACCAATTAACTCATTCCATTCAAGGTGCTCACAGACAGAGCATTTGATAATTTGCTCTAGAATTTTCCCAGGTATTGATGTCAAACTGACAGGTCTGTAAATTCCTGGGTCCGTCTTTTTCCCCTTCTTGAAGATGGGGCCAACATTTGCTCTTCTATTTTCTATTTCTCTATTTTCAGGAAAATGACACAGTAGAGGTGTCCCCAACTACATGCTGGGATGCGCTGAAACCAGTGTTGCAGGGCAGGATCATCTCTAAGGCCTCCTTCCTAAAAAAACAGAAACAACAGGCAGAACTGGATTTATTAGCCAATATTCATTCGTTAGAACGCAGGCACAAGGAAACAGGTTCTAAACATATCCTGAAAAAACTAACACTAGAAAGGAAAGCGCTCAGTATGCTAGAAATATCAAAAATAAAAAAACAACTGGTCTTTACGAAACAAAAATATTGGGTAAAGTCACCTAGATCCCTAAATCTTTTAGCCCATAAGGTGAAAGAGCTTAAAACATCCAAACGTATCCCGGCCCTTAAAAATAGTGCAGGAGCTATCGTAACATCGAATGTTGAAATTATCAAGGTCCTAGAAGAATAGTACAAAGGGCTATACAACTCACCGCATATAAATGTTGATAAGCTCAGTGAAGCCCAGACTGAGTTTCCCATACATACCAAATTGGAAGACAGGTATAGAGAGGTCATGGAAGAACCCATAACAGAACAAGAAATTTTGGACACAATAAAATTACTAAAGAACAAAAAAGCCCCGGGACCGGATGGTTACCCATCTGAGTTTTACAAAACATTCGCCCCCCAACTTTCCAAACATCTCCTGAAAACATTCAACCATGTCCTGAGCACAGGAAATATACCTACAACATGGACACAAGCAACTACAGTCGTCATTCCTAAAAAAGGAGGGGACCTGACAAACCCTAAATCATACAGACCCATATCCCTGTTGAATCAGGATATGAAAATATTCACAGCAATTCTAGTCAAACGCTTGAATACTTTTATACCAAAATATATACATACAGATCAGGTAGGATTCATACCTAACAGAGATCTAGCCGACAATACGCTGAAAACCTTACATCTTATCCGACACAGCAAAGACACTAAGACGCCCATGGCTCTTCTATCCCTAGACATAGAAAAAGCCTTCGATACGGTAGGATTCAAATATCTCTTTCAGGTACTTCAAAATATGGGGTTTGGTCCCAAGTTAATAAAAGTCATAGAAGGCCTATATGCAAATCCCACTACTACTATCATATCCAATGGACTCTCATCAGCTAACATAAGTCTCAAACGGGGCACACGACAAGGATGCCCGCTATCGCCATTGCTATTCGCAATGGTAATAGAACCACTGGCACAAGCAATTAGATTGCACCAAGGCATCCGGGGAATCACGATTAAAGACACAGAGTACAAAATCTCGTTGTTGGCAGACGACATGCTGCTCTATGTTACCAATCCCCTACAATCTATACCTCAGCTGTTGAACACGTTATCATCTTTCGGAGAGGTATCGGGGTTGCGCATCAATCATTCAAAATCGCAACTGCTCCCAATATACATTTCCGAACAGGAGCAATCCCTCTTAAAACAGAAATCACAATTTAGTTGGGTCTCTAACTGTTTAACCTACCTAGGAATCCAGATCCCAATGGACATATCTACAATACTAAACAACAATCACTCTTCAATGTTTAAGGACATGCAAGAAACTATTGGGAAGTGGGGAAAGCTAAACCTAACCTGGCTGGATAGATTCCATCTGATCAAGTCATTTCTCCTCCCAAAATTTATTTTTCTATTCCGAAGTATCCCCATCGCTATTCCAGCATCATTGCTTAAAAAATGGCAAGACTCTCTAATGAAATTCCTCTGGGCAGGTCGAAAGGCTAGGATTGGGCTACATATTTTGAGGAAACCTAGAACTCGGGGGGGGTGTTGGATTACCTGACCTATCAATATATCAGAAAGCAACTCTCTTAGCTAATGCCGCCAAAACACAACGCTACACCCATATACCTGATTGGGTTAAACTATGTACTAACATTCTATACCCTCATTCAATGAATTCTATCCTGTGGGCCAAAACAACTAAATCCACTGCAGCTAAACTGCCTAATGAGTTTTTAAAACCTATGATCAATGTCTGGAAAATGACTAAAAAATTTTATCTACCTGAAGTGTCAAGGTACACTCCTTACACGCACCAAAAATGGTTTATTGAGATGTGTGACTCCACTTTCCTCAAACATTGGAAACAAGCAAGACTTACGCGCTACTGCAATGTCGTGTCTACGAAGGGCCTACTTCAAAAAAATGAGCTTGAAAAACTACTAGGACAGCAGATACCATGGTTCTTGTATCTCAAACTGCAACATGCTACTAGTCAAGTTAAGCTCTCATTCATATTAACCCAACCACATACGGATCTAGAGTGGATATTGAAATCATATGGTTCAAAAAATACAGGTTTGATTTCAGCCTTATATCAACTCCTGCTCAAAGAAAGAAAGCCCAAGTTAATGTCATACCAGACATCATGGCAAAAAGAGTGCACAGTAGATCTTGATGAGGAAGCATGGTCTATCATTTGGGATCCTCTTAGAAGGTTCCCCTGTTCGATCCCGCTGGAGCTGCAGCAATTTAAAATTCTAACAAGGTGGTACCTTACCCCGCAAAGGATATCCCACATGAGTAAAAACCATTCCCCCTTTGCTGGAAGGGCTGCCAGCAAATTGGCACCTTCTTGCACTGTTGGTGGCAGTGTGAGAAAATCCAAAGCTTTTGGAAGGAAATCCAACAAAAAGTCAAATCTATCACCAATATTGATATACCACTATGCCCAGAGGGGCTTTTCCTAGATTACTGGCCACCCAAAATAGGAAAACACAAACATAAAGATACTCTAAACGTAATGGTTTACGCTGCCAGAGCTTCCATAGCCACATATTGGAAGGATGTAAAACCACCAGAGATGCAGATGTGGTACAAAAAGCTGTGGGATCAATTTTTGATGGAAAGTGTATCCAATAAATTGAACAATGCCTCCCTTAGACCAATTAATAGGAAATTTATGGAAAAGTGGACACCAATTCTAGATCACCTCACGCAGGTGGAACACATTCCTACTTCTTGGTCACAATATCACATTTGGCTGTGAACACAGAGCTGCACTTGATTCTCCTTATAGGGTTGTCTCTCTAGGTAAAGTGAAAATCTGACATGGTACAGTACTACCTCTTTGACGAATTGATGCTTGTTTATCACAAGTCGCATTGTAATTTTACCTCAAATGTTTAAGGTTAATATGTGTATTACATGTATACTTGTTAAGCAGTTAACTTGTTTTGTTTCATGTTCTTTTGCAATAATTCTGTTGCGCTATATCTGTATTTATTGAAAAAATTAATAAAACATTATTTTTAAAAAATGGCATAGCAGAAAGGAAGGCTGCTGTTTTGCAAACTATGACGCATGCCATGTTGAATGATTCCAATTTACCTCTTTCTTTTGGGGCAGAAGCAAAAACTACCAAGCCTAGATCATTTAAGAATCTTTGGGACTAGCGCTTGGGTTAATATTCCACTAGGGCAGAGACGCAAGGGCAGAGCGAGAGCTCAAAAATTGACCTTCCTGGGGTATCAAAATCCTATCGGTCTGCAAATCCCAACAACATGCTGAAATTCAGCAGTTCTGCGAGTTTCTGCGAAAATGCTAATTGGTCTAGAATTCATGCCAATGAAATGCCCTCGCAAATTATGTTGCTGTTGACTGATGGTGCTGAAAGCAATCAGGAAATAAAACAAGAGGCACATTCTCCTGTGAGGCAAGCTCTGGCGGCTGAGCAGAGTTCAGAGCAATTACCCAGGGTATCTGCTCGAGCTACTAAAGGTGTACCTCCACAATGTTATAGTATCAATCATGTGTATGTGCCAAATGATTATGCAGAGGTCTTATCTCTCGAGAAGGAACAAAAGAAGGCATGGTTAGCTGCAATGCAGACAGAGTATAACTCTTTAATGTCACGTGAAGTGTTTTCTGTAATGGAGTTGCCTGTTGATAAAAAAGCACTTGAGTGCCGATGGTTGTTTAAAGTAAAACACGACCAGCATGGTCAGCCAAAATATAAAGCACGTTTTAGTAGCTCAAGGTTTCCTGCAAACTGAAGGGAGAGACTTCAATGAGTCATTCTCACCCATGGTGCGCATGGAAAGTGTGGAAGCAGCTCTAGTCCTGGCTACTACCCGAGGAATGTGGGTCAATCACTTCGATTTCGAGACTGCATACTTGAATGCACCTATTAAGGAAGAGCTGTATCTTAAACAAATCCCAGGGTTCAACTGTGAGAATCCAAATGCAGTACTGAGGCTTCACAAAGCGTTGTACGGCTTGCGACAGAGTTCTCATGCCTGGGGGGAGTATCTAAGCAATGCATTAACACAACTTGGTTTCAAACAAGGTATTGCAGATCCTTGTCTGTACAGTATAAATATCCAAGGAAGTACATGTTATGGGTTAGTGTTTGTCGATGACATTTGTTTTCTCTATCATTGTAAAGAGCAGTTGAGCTGGTTTAACAAAACTGTACAAACATTGTTCAATGTAAAAGACCTGGGGCAAATTCAGAACTTTCTGGGAGTACAGATCTCCAGCAATGCAGATGGTGTCTTTGAACTAAGCCAAGAAGATAAAATCTTACAACTCCTAGACAAGTATGGTACATCAGAGGCGCACAGTGTAACTATGCCTATGACAACAAGTTATTGTAAAGAAGCTGATGTAAATATTTTTCCTCAAAAAGAGTTGTACCAATCGTTGGTTGGGTCTTTGTTATATTTAGCTCGCTGTACCAGACCAGAGGAGCTGCAGTGGCTCAAGTGGTTAAGACGCTGAACTGCAGGCTGTGGAAGGTCAATAGTTCAGCAGTTCGAGACCCGAGAGTGCCGCATGACGGAGTGAGCTCCCATCTCTAGTTCCAGCTCCTGCCAACCTAGCTGTTCGAAAGCAACAAATTGCAAGTAGATAAATAGGTATCACTTTGGTGGGAAGGTAACAGCGTTCCGTGCACCTTGGTGTTTAGTCATGCCGGCCACATGACCACGGAAACGTCTTCGGACAGCGCTGGCTCTTCGGCTTTGAAACTGAGATGAGCACCGCAACCCTAGAGTCGAATTCGACTGGCTTTCGAGCAAGGGAACCTTTACCTTTACCAGACCAGATATCTCTACAGCTGTGCACTGGTTAAGCCAGAAATGTACTTCTCCATATCAGAAAGACTGGCTCTCTTTTGACAATATTGCTGACATATTTACCAAATGTTTTTCTGCAGAAAGGTTCCAGGATCTGCGGGATAAATTGCTCATGACTCGCTGCATCCTGGGAAGCATGTTGGCATGTGTAGAGCCAGCAAGATGACAGCAAGTCAATTCAGATCAGAGTGATCGACTCTGACGGCTCTGGTGTCATGTGATAGCAGACTGCATCATTTTTCTAAGGAGTCACTATGACTTGGCATTTGTACAGTACTGCATTGTGATTGGTCATATATCTGTATATATTATGTGTCGTTATGTTCATAGCTGCTGCCTATGTGGTTGCTGGTGTCTGGCAAAGCAGTTTGAAGGTCTAACAACCTATGCTGAGCTTTTGGGAGCTGTGTAAATATCTGTAAATAAACTGTAAATACTCTGCACCACTGCGGTGTGCTCTGCTTATTCCGACATTCAAACACCGTCATTTCTCTCCTGTGTGGGTTCTTTGGTGCTGTTGAAGATGGCCACTCTGACTGAATCTCTTTCCACACTCTGAGCATTCAAAAGGTTTCTCCCCTGTGTGGGTTCTCTGATGCTGTTGAAGATGGTCACTCCTACTGAATCGCTTTCCACACACTGAACATTCAAAAGGTTTCTCCCCTGTGTGGGTTTTTTGATGTTTGTAAAGATTCCCCCTCACACTGAACCTCTTTCCACACTCTGAGCATTCAAAAGGTTGCTCTCCTGTGTGGGTTCTTTGGTGCAGTTGAAGAGTGCCACTGTGACTGAATCTCTTTCCACACTCTGCACAATCAAAAGGTTTCTCCCCTGTGTGGGTTCTCTGGTGCACTTGAAGACTACCACTGTGACTGAATCTCTTTCCACACTCTGAGCATTCAAAAGGTTTCTCTCCTGTATGGGTTCTTTGGTGCACTTGAAGACTGCCACTGTGATTGAATCTTTTCCCACACTCGGAGCATGTAAAACGTTTCTCCCCTGTGTGGGTTATTCGGTGCAGTTGAAGAGTGGCACTCTGACTGAATCTCTTTCCACACTCTGAGCATTCAGAAGGTTTCTCCCCAGTGTGGGTTCCCTGATGCCGTTGAAGAGTGACACTCTGACTGAATCTCTTTCCACACTCTGAGCATTCAGAAGGTTTCTCCCCTCTGTGTATCCTTTGGCGCACAAGGAGCTGTGATCTATTTCTGAAGTACTTTCCACACTGATTGGATGTACTTGCCTTCCTTATCCTCTGCTTTGGAAAATGTACATTACACTTTCTTCCATCTCTCTTCTCAACCATATGTCCACCTTTCTTTCTCTTAGGTCTGGCTCGATTTCTGACATTTTCTTTCAGGTCTTCAGTCTTAAATCTTTCTGGCCTTTGCTGATGAAGTTCCTCACCCTCCTCATTCCTCTGATTATCCTCTGCTGGAAGAAAGAGAGAGATCTTGTTAGCTCCTGGAAGGGCTTGTAAGGTCCAATGGCCATCTATGTGGCTGCAGTAGGAAAGGATTGATGTCCCTTTGGTCACAAAAAGCTTCACTGATCTTAACCACCCCTCCACACGTTTCCTCAGAATATCTAGTAGTTAACACCCTCCCTCAAGAGCCATAGCTGAGCTCTTCCCAGAAGAGTCGAGGAGATGTCGAGGAGAGTTTAGCTATCTGTCTGGTATACCGATCGCCTAACACATCAGCAGATATCCTGTCCGACTTGTTAGATGCTGTTATCCGGCTGGGCAGTGGAATATCCCAGGCTCCGAATTCAGGGTGATTTCAATGTTCATGCCGATGATGCAGCATCTGTCCAGGCCAGATGGTGTCATCCATGGAGGCACTGGGACTCTCCCAGTTTATATCGACTCCCACGCACCAAGTGGGCTACACACTGGATTTGATTTTTGGAATGGGGATACATGTGGATCTGATGACTACAGATGTGTGTGTCTATAGTCATGGCTCCATGACTTTTGCTTCAGGACGATCTCCGGCTTCCAACTGCTCACCGCTGTTCGCGGGTCACCTGGATCAAGTCGCCTGCAGCCTGCCCTCCCTCCAGGACAGAAGGTGGTATTTCGGGAGCCCCCGATAATTAACTAAAAAGCACGGAGAATCAGTGATACTCGGGAGCTCCCCGAGATATCTCTGGACCTCCCAAGATGTAGAAGACTACAGACTACAAAAGTGTGGAGGGGTGGTTAAGATCAGCAAAGCCACAAGGTATAGATAGGAACTCTCAGTCTGGGGCAGGTGATGCACGCTATTCTTGGTGCCTGGGGGAGCAACAGTGGGAGGGCTTCTAGTGTCCTGGCCCCACTGCTGGACCTCCTGATGACACCTGGTATATTTTGGCCACTGTGTGACACAGAGAGTGTTGGACTAGATGGGCATTTGGCCTGATTCAACATTGGCTTCTCTTACATTCTTATAGGAACTCTCAGTCTGGGGCAGGTGATGCACTCTATTCTTGGTGCTTGGGGGGAGGGGCAACAGTGGGAGGGCTTCTGGTGTCCTGGCCCCACTGTTGGACCTCCTGATGGCACCTGGTATTTTTGGGTCACAGAGTGTGACCCAGAGTGTTGGACTGGATGGGCCGTTGGTCTGATCCAACATGGGCTTCTCTTATGTTCCTATATGAACTCTTGGTCTGGGGCAAGGGATGCTCTGTCTTCTTGGTGCTTGGAGGGGTGGGTCAACAGTGGGGGGGCTTCTCGTGTCCTGGCCCCACTGCTGGACCTCCTGATGGCACCTGGTATTTTTGGCCACCGTGTGACACAGAGAGTGTTGGACTGGATGGGCCATTGGCCTGATCCAGCATTGGCTTCTCTTACGTTCTTATATGAACTCTCAGTCTGGGGCAGGTGATGCACTCTATTCTTGGTGCTTGGGTGGGGGGGCAACACTGGGAGGGGCTTCTAGTGTCCTGGCCTCACTGCTGGACCTCCTGATGGCCCCTGGTATTTTTGGCCACTGTGTGACACAGAGAGTGTTGGACTAGATGGGCCATTGGCCTGATTCAACATTGGCTTCTCTTATGTTCTTATGTAGCCCTATGGTCTGACCACTTCACCCTGAAGGTCTGGCTGAGCGTACCACGCCCACCCTGTTTAGGCAGCAAGCGCATTTATGCTCACCCACGGAGTCAAATGGACCCTAATCGGCTTCAGGGAGTTCTGCGGGATCCCGTGCCCACTGGCATCTCGTTGGGTGAGCTGGTGGAGGATTGGGATAACCAGCTCTCTGAAGCCAGGGCTCTTTTCGTAGCTGGAACTCCTTTGCCTATTAGGCGACACACCCCTAAAGTAGCCAATCCTCCAAGAGCTTACAGTAGCCCCTGTAAGAAGAGCTCTGTAAGCTCTTGGAGGATTGGCTACATTAGGGGTGTGTCGCCTAATAGGCAAAGGAGTTCCAGCTACAAAAGAGACCTGTCTGAAGCCATCAACAAGACTGCCCCCCTGGCACACTCTGCACCCCCACACCAAAGCAGCACCATGGTAGACCAGAGCTGTGAAGGATGAAGCAGGAGCTAAAACGGCCAGAGCGAAGGTGGCGGCGTGCTCATGACGAGGTGTCACGAACACCTTCTAGGATGCTTATGAAGGCCTATGGGATGGCAGTGAAGGTCGCAAAGAAGGATTTCTAGGCAGCCTCCATTGCGTCTGCGCGCTCACACCCAGTGCAATCATTTAGAGTTATTCGGTCTATTGTGACTCTGCCTCGGGGCAGACCAAATAGTACGGAATTGGCTATTGGCTGCAAGGCCTTTGCGAGCTATTTCACAGATAAGATCACAACACTCTGAGAGTTCTGGGCGGTGGGGCAGCGACGCAGTTGGAGAGCCAGTTTGGTGCAGTGGTTAAGTGCGCGGACTCTAATCTGGGAGAACCGGGTTTGATTCTCCCCACTCCTCCGCTTGTACCTGCTGATGTGACCTTGGTTCAGTCACAAGCTCTGGCACAGCTGGTCTGGAAAAAGAGCTGTTTCTGCCAGAGCTCTCTCGGCCCCACCTACCTCCCAGGGTGTCTGTTGTGGGCAGGGGAAGGGAAAGGAGTTTATAAGCTGCTCTGAAACTCCTTTGGGTAGTGAGGGCAGGTTATAAATCCAATCTCTTCTTCTTCTTCAGTTGATATCTCGGGGAGCTCCTGAGAATCACTGATTCTCCGTGCTTTTTAGGGGATTATTAGGGGCTCCCGAAATACCACCTGCTCTCCTGCTCATCATAACACCGATGAAGATAAGACTAAGCCGTGAGTAACTGTCAATGCAACAGTTAACAGCTTAGACTCCAACGATTGCATATCAAGCCCCTTTAAGCTTCCCAAAAAACTGAGGGATTGAGGTGTGGAATTCCCCCCCCCTTTCCTCTTTCTTAGTGGCTGCAACGAGACTGGGAACTAAAGATATTTAAAACATTTCCAGGGGCTAAAAAGCTTCAAACGTTGGAGGATTGGCTAGCTGTTAAACATTCTAACCATCTTAACATCTCTACTGGAAAATCTATGTGAAAAACAAATGATTTTACTGTTTTGAACTTATAGTATTACTTCGCTTTGAATACTCTATGGGATTTAGAACCATAGAATGTTAAGAGTTGGAAGGGATCTTGCGGGTCATCTAGTCCAACCCCCTGCACTCTGCAGGAGCTTAGCCGAAAGATAGCCCTACATACCTACAACATACCCGAAAGATGGTCGTCCAGCCTCCGCTTGAAAACGTCCAGCGAAGGAGCATCCACCACCTCCCAAGTCAGACTGTTCCACTGCTCAGCCCCTCTTACAGTTAGGAAGTTTCTCCTGATATTTAGCTGGTAACGACTCCCTCATAATTTCCACCCATTAGATCTAGTCTTGCAATCCGGAGCAAGAGAGAATAGATCGGCTCCGTCTTCTACATGACAGCCCTTCAGATACTTGAAGACTGCCATCGTGTCCCCTCTAAGTCTCCCCTTTCCCAGGCTAAACATACCTGGGACATGTCATTTCCATCAAATGTATTTCTGGATGTGTGTCAGTGTAAAATAAAGAATATTGACCACTGAGGAAGGCCCAAAGGGGCCAAAAAGCGTATGGTCCTTAGATCAAAGGTTTTACCCATCAGTTGGGATTTGTATAACAATCAGCTTTGAACGATACAAGCTTTAACTCTGATATTTTGACTATTTCTTTAAACTATATGTATGCTTTAATCATGTGTACACCCTAAAAAATATGTGTATATGTTTATTATAATGTATTTGTTAGCTTGACCCCTCTTAAGAACATAAGAGAAGCCAATGTTGAATCAGGCCAATGGCCCATCTAGTCCAACACTCTGTGTCACACAGCGGCCAAAATATACCAGGTGCCATCAGGAGGTCCAGCAGTGGGGCCAGGGCACCAGAAGCCCTCCCACTGCTGCCCCCCAAGCACCAAGAATAAAGAGCATCCCTTGCCCCAGATCAAGAGTCCCTATCTATAAAGGTAAAGGTTCCCTTGCTCGAAAGCCAGTCGAATCCGACTCTAGGGTTGCGGTGCTCATCTCCGTTTCAAAGCCGAAGAGCCAGCGCTGTCCGAAGACGTTTCCGTGGTCATGTGGCCGGCATGACTAAACACCAAGGCGCACGGAACGCTGTTACCTTCCCACCGAAGTGGTACCTATTTATCTACTTGCAATTTCTTGCTTTCGAACTGCTAGGTTGGCAGGAGCTGGGGCCAGAGACAGGAGCTCACTCTGTCTTGCGGCACCCGGGTCTTGAACTGCTGAACTACTGACCTTCCACAGCCTGCAGTTCAGTGTCTTAACCACTTGAGCCACCGCAGCTCCCCTTCCCTATCTATACCTTGTGGCTAATAGCCACTGATGGACTTCTGCTCCAGATGTTTATCTAATTCCCTCTTGAAGCTGTCCATGCTTGTAGCTGCCACCACCTCCTGTGGCAGTGAATTCCATGTGTTAATCACTCTTTGGATGAAGGACTTCCTTTTATCCGTTCTAACCCGACTGCTCAGCAATTTCATTTAGGGCCCAGAAGTTCTTGTATTGTGAGAAAGGGAGAAAAGTATCTCTTTCTCTACCTGCTCTATCCCATGGATAATCCTATAAATCTCAATCATGTCATCCCTCAGCGGTCATTTCTCCAAGCTAAAGAGCCCCTAGTGCTTTAACCCTCCAGCACCAAGAATAGAGTGCATCACCTGCCCCAGACTGAGAGTTCATATAAGAACATAAGAGAAGCCAATGTTGAATCAGGCCAATGGCCCCTCCAGTCCAACACTCTCTGAGTCACACAGCGGCCAAAACATACCAGGTGCCATTCAGGAGGTCCAGCAGTGGGGCCAGGGCACCAGAAGCCCTCCCACTGCTGCCCCCTCCAGCACCAAGAATAGAGTGCATCACCTGCCCCAGACTGAGAATTCCCATCTATACCCTGTGGCTAAGTTCGCAGCCACATTTTGGGTTGTGTTCCCCCCCCTTTTTCGGTTTTTGACAGACAGGAGTGACTCGGGGGGACCCAGGCTTCGGTTCCTGACGGGATCACTCCCAGATAACAGGCAGAGTGGATGTTTTCAATCCCATCCAGGGGGAGGGTATCTTTGGTGTTGTGGTTAAGCGCGCGGACTCTAATCTGGGAGAACCGGGTTTGATTCCCCACTCCTCCACTTGCACCTGGCTGGATGACCTTGGGCAAGCCGTAGTTCTGATAAGAGCTGTTCTTGAAAAAGAGCAGTTTCTGTCAAGAGCTCTCTCAGCCCTTGACAAGAAAGCTTAATAATGAAGAAGATGAAGCATTCTTTGCAGAATGGAAAGATTTCAAAGACTACCTTGAGAAAAATTGGGATGTTAAAAACAGATTGATTTGCTTCAACAGTTATTAAGGAGAAAATAAGAAAAAGAATGATAAGATTGTTAAAATGTTACCGTAATTTGATAATGAAAGTGATATATTTTGTCAATTATAATTAGATAATAGATTTTATAAGGGGGTAAGAGCATTGCGGGAAGCCTTGTATTGGGGAGGGAGGGGAGAAAAGAAAAGGATATGGGATACTTACAAGATGTAATTTTAAACATGTGAAATATATCCAATAATAAATAATTTTAAGAAGAAGAAAAAAGAGCTCTCTCAGCCCCACCCACCTCACAGGGTGTCTGTTGTGGGGAGGGGAAGGGAAAGGCATTTGTAAGCCACTCTGAGACACCTTTGGGCAGTGAAGGGCTGGGTATAAATCCAGTCTCCTCCTCCTCTTCTTCTTCTTGCAAAGGATGGCAAAAGAGAAATGAGGATCTGGCCCCAAGCAGATGCTCAGAACTGTGTATTGCTATTCAGTATTTTGATTCATGCCTCATCCCAAAAGCTGCAATTTGCACCTTTGGCATCAAGGAAAGACCCTTACCCAGAAAGGCCACGTTCCCGTAGTTCTCCCGCATGACTTCCCTGTACAGAGCTCTTTGTCCCGGATCCAGCAGGGCCCATTCGGCCTCCGTGAAAGAGACGGACACCTCCTCAAAGGAAAAGGGACCCTGAAAGGAAAAGCAGGTTCCCTCGTCAGAGATCAGGCCAGGCAGAGATGGCACACGGGAAGGGTGGAGTCTGGGAAGCTACAGGATTGTAAGGCTTGGGATGGGTAAACGGAAAGATGTTAAGAGGATATTTCATCTGGGCATCCTGTAGAAACTTCAGGAGCAAAAGCCCCCTCGAGAAAGGAGGAGGGACCCAGGCTGTGCCCCCCCCCGCCCATCTCCCCTACCTGGACTGGAGGGGCAGCAGCCGTTTCCCCACCTCTGAGAAGACGAAGGCTCAACAGCATCTCTTCTCTGCCTGTTACTAAGACAAAGAAGGAAGGAAGGGAGTTTGCTTGCTTGTTCCCAGCTTCACACACTTGCCCCTCCCAGGGTTAGAATCATAGAATGTTAGAGTCGGAAGGGACCTTGCAGGTCATCTAGTCCAACCCACTGCACTCTGCAGGAACACAGCCAAAATATAGTCCTACATACCTACAACATACCCAAAAGATGGTTGTCCAGCATCCGCTTGAAAACGTCCAGCGAATAAGCATCCACCACCTCCCGAGGCAGGCTGTTCCACTGCTCAACCACTCTGACAGTCATATCTAACCGGTAACGACTCCCTTGTAATTCCCACCCATTAGATCTCGTCTTGCAATCCGGAGCAAGAGAGAATAGATCTGCTCCATCTTTTACATGACAGCCCTTCAAATATTGGAAGACGGCAATCATGTCCCCTCTGAGCCTTCTCTTTCCCAGGCTAAACATACTCAACTCTTTCAGCCTTTCCTTGTAAGTCTTGGATTCAAACCCTCTCACCATCCTGGTTGCCCTCTTCTGGACACGCTCGAGCTTGTCAACAGCCTTCCTAAAGTGTGGTGCCCAAAACGGGACACAGGACTCCAGGGGAGGCCTGACCATAGCAGAATACAGCGGAACTACCACCTCCCATGATCTGTTCACAATGCTTCTATTAATGCATCCTAAGATTGCATTAGCACAGCCGCATCACACTGCAGGCTCATGTTGAGCTTGTGATCAACCAGAACACCCAGATCCCTTTCATATGTGCTGCTGTCAAGCCAAGTCCCTCCCATTCTATATCTGTGCCTTTGATTCTTTGTGCCCAGATGTAGGACTTTGCACTTATCTCTATTGAATTTCATTTTATATGCCTCAGCCCACTGTTCTGTCCATTTGTTGTGAAACCTTGCCCTGTGTACACTCAACACATTTTTAAAGCACTTTTTAATGAAGCAGAAGAGAAGCACCAGGTACCTATGAGCCTCAGGGGTTATAAATGCTGCCAATGTATTTCAGACTCCTGTATGGGTGTGTGTAGCCTGTCGGAGAGCGGTGCCTGTTTGAGGAATTTTTGTTGTCTCTTCTGCCTGGGCGTCACTGGTTGCGGCTTTCGGCAGCTGTGTCTGGGGCCGACTGCTGGCCCCGCCCTCTGCTGGATGTGAGGCAGACTTTAATAAACTCAAGAGGCATGATGGGAATCATTCCAGGGTCAAGACTGCTGGAAGGGAAGGGGGCACGTGAAGGGTGGGGCTCTCCTGAAACAAGAGCTCTTCTTGCAAGCTCAAGCCGTCGCGGTTTCAACAAGAAGGAAACAGTGGATGGTCGGGGATCCAAGAAGCCAGTGTGGATGGACAGAGAACTGTGTGAGGTGCTAAGGGAGAAAAAGGAAACGTTCAAGAAATGGAGGCAAGGACATGCCTCAAAAGTGGAGTATCTGTGGGTCCTGTAGGTCAGCCGTCAGAGAGGCCAAAGCTCACAGTGAGCTAAACCTAGCTAGGGAGGCTCGCTTACAACAAGAAAATCTTATTCAGATATGTGAGGAGCAAACACAAGATAAAAAGAGGCGATGGGCCCACTGCTGGGTGAAGATGGAGAAAGTCTGACAGAGGACAGAGAGAAAGCAGAAAGGCTCAGTGTCTGTTTTGCCTCGGTTTTTCCCCCTGAAGAAGAGAACAGGCTCATCTAGGGGTTGTAGGAAGCAAGTCACAGCGTCTGGGCTGCCGGTTGACGTGGACAGAGAGGAAGGTGAGACGCACCTGTCTCAACCCCACCCCGGTCCAAACGTGGCAACACAAGGTTGTGGGACTTTTTCCTTATTAGGGAAAATCCATATGATCACCAGCAAAGACTACGACACCAGTGAGTTGGCCGGCCCTCTGGAGATTTGGTTCCCTGTCTTAAGACACTCTAGGCTATAGTAAAACGGACTTGGGAAGTGCCAACGTAGTTAAATTGAAACTCCTGACATATGGCTAAGCTTAATCCTTAGCAATGTGAAAGTCAAAGGTGTTTTTCAGTAATAGGGTGCCTAATACATGCTGCCAAGCAGGGCTATTTCTGGGCAGGAACGCACAGGAACGGCGTTCCGGCTGGCTCCCGAGTTGGCCACGCCCAGCAGGAACTCATTAGCATAACAGGCCACACCCAACAGCAGAAACTCATTAGGATTGGCTACATGAGGGGTGTGTGGCCTAACATGCAAAGGAGTTCCTGCTACCAAAAAAAGGCCCTGGGTTTGGACAACAAAGAAGGTAAACAGAATAAGAAGCAAAAGGTGGGTGTGGCTGGATGACCACACTCCTGGTAACATGGAGGTGTGGCCTGATATGCTAATGAGCCGTGCTGCCAAGGTGTGGCCTGATATGCTAATGAGTTTCTGCTGTTGGGTGTGGCCTGTTATGCTAATGAGTTCCTGCTGCCAAGTGTAAACCTAGGTGCTTAAGATTACATGGAAAAATTCCAGTGCACAGAGGTTGTCTTAGCTGATGAGTAAGACGTCATGTGGATGTTTTAAAAGTCTACCCTTTTCTCTCTTCCTGTAACCTCCTGGAATTATATTCTTTGGCTTACTTCTTTTTCAAATACAATAAACAAAAAATTAAATTTAAAAAGAAAGAGAGAGAGAGAGAGAAGCACCTGGGTGCACTGAATGAGTACAGATCCCCCGGGCCAGATGGTATGCACCCAAGGGTGCTCAAAGAACTTCCTAGAGAGCTTGCAGAGCCTTCGTCCATCGCCTTCCAGACCTCTTGGAGGACAGGAGATGTGCCACAAGACTGGAGGAGGGCAGATATTCTCCCAATTTTTCAAAAGAGGGAGGAGGGAAGACCCAGGACCAGTGTTCCCTCTAAGCTGATTTAGTGTGAGCTAGCTCAAAGTTTTTTAGCCTCTGGCTCACATATTTTTGTCTTAGCTCAGGAAGGATGGCTCCGGAGCAAACTAATTTGTGTAGTAGCCAGATTGCCTGCTCACAACTTCAATGCCAGTAGCTCGCAAAGTAGAATTTTTGCTCACAAGACTCCACAGCTCAGAGGGAACATTGCCCAGGACACTACAGACCAGTCAGTCTAACCTCTGTCCCAGGGAAGAGACGGGAGGAAATTTTACAGGGATCAGTCTGTGAGTATCTAAATGACAACTTGGTGGTTCGGCGAAGGCGGCCCAGATCTGTCCCCAACAGGTCCTGCCAGGCCAACCTCATTTCCTTCTTTGATTGAGTGACGAGCTTCCTAGATCGAGGAGATGCTGTTGATGATGGTTACCTGGATTTCAGTCAAGCTTTTGACAGGGCTTCCTGTGGTGTGCCGATGGGCAAACTAGAGGACTGTGGGCTGGACTGTAGGATAGTGAGGCGGACAGGGATCTGGTTGGAGAACCGCACGCAGAGAGTACTTGTCAAACTGGAAAAGTAGGCAGATGTGAACACGATGCAACTTTAACAAGGTTAAGTGCTGAGTTCTACATCTGGGTAACAAAAAAACATCTGGGAACATGCATACTGGATGGGGGATACACTTCTGGGTAGCAGTGTGTGTGAACAAGATCTTGGGGTACGGGTGAACTGTAAGTTAAATACGAACAGCCAGTGTGATACGGCGACAAAAAAGGCTAATGCAGTCTTGGGGTGTATCAACCGAGGCACAGCATCCAAATTTAGTTTCTTTCCTGAACTGAATACTCTGCCCAACAAATTCACTGGGTGCCCCACTCACGTCCAGGCACGACGACTTCTTACCACTGGAGAAGAAGGCATCCTGGGCACGCTCCACGGCCTGCGCCCTCTGCCCTTGCTCCCAGGAAGCTTCTTTTTTCAGGGATGGTGCCCACGTCTGAAACAGCAGAGAGAGAGAGAGGGTAAGAGGTGGAATGGGAAAGAGACCCAGGAATGGATCCTGCCCCACTCCCAGACTCTGCACCCTTCCGTCAGCAGACCTGGTGAGTTATCCGGAGGAATCAGAAATTCTCTAGCAGAAGAGGCTGCTGAAAGAGGCCATTAAATCTCCCACTTGGGTGATTCACACTTGGACAAATATCTCCCAGGGAAACTTTAGGGTAAGGCCAGCTATCATTGCTTGAATTGGACTTACCTGGAGGGAATCCCCCTCACCTGTTCTGCCCGCCTCTTCTCCTCTGCCTGACTCAGGAGGAAGCCTTCGGCCAGGGCCACCGCCTGGGAACTGGTCTCCGGCCCGCATCCTCGGACCCAGCCCTGCATTTCCCGGGGCAGGAGAGTCAGGAACTGCTCCAGGATCACCAGGTCCAGGATCTGCCTCTTGGTGTGCCTCTCCGGCTCCAGCCAGTGGCTGCACAGTCCGTGGAGCTGGCTGCAAACCTCTCGGGGCCCAGCGGCCTCCTGGTAGCGGAACTGCCGGAAGCGTCGGCAATGGACGTCTGAGGCTGCAGTGAGCTGATCACGGGTATCTCTCACTAGGCAATCCCTGAATTCAACACCACTCCAAGCTTGGGTGGGATGGGGGCCTTTCCTTGCTGTCCTGCCAGTTCCAGGTCCTTCTGGGTTCTGCTCTTCCATCTCTTTCCCCTTCTCTTGGGTCACCTCTGACTGTGTAAAGAAGATGCCTTCAGTCACTTGGCTATGAAGAGAGGAGGCTTCTCCCTGGGCGGGGGAAGGAGAGACACAGACAGTCACATGGGAAATAAAACAGAATGGAGATACTCCACTGAACATCACAAACCTTCATATGCTCAGGAGACACATTGAGAATTGCCCCGGTGGATCAGAACAAAAGGGCTTCTTGTGGTTTGTAGATCAAGTTTAATATCATTTTTTCTATATGGCAAACCAAGCTATTTTAGATCTGCCTCCTTGGTTCTTTGGGAAAGTTAAGCATCTCTGTTTGGCTCTTTAAGGATGTCAACAAGCTTAGCCTCTCCTTACATTGGCTTGGTCTGTCCTCAGGGTGAATTCTTCAGGTAAACCCCAAAAGGACGAGAGGGACTGGTGACCCCTTGACCACTGTAGGTGGCTCTTCGACAGACCTGAAGGGAATTCCTCTGCCTTCTGCCCTTGCTCAGCTCTGCCAGGATATTTGTCATGAAAGCAAACAATAACAAGAAACCAGATGATTCCAGGGTTCTGTATCCCTTGGAATGTCTTTCTCCGTGAAGAAACAGGGTGGAAGTAACACACCTTTCACCCAGAGAAGAACCACAGTTTCCACCTGGCCCTGTGTTCGAACTCACCCCGACAGCAGGGCTGTTTTCCGGAGTCCGGCCTCTCTGGGGAACCAGCCTCAGCCCAGCCCTTGAACAACTCTGGATGGCGACCGAGTGCTTCGGGAGATGTGCCCACCCAAGGGCCGCTGGGATGAAGAGGGGCCAGAGGAGGCCACAAACTCTACCGAGTGCACGACGTTGCCAGCTCTGGGTTGGGAAATTCTTAAAGCATCTCTAGAAATAGGGGATAAAACCCAGAAGAAGCTAGTACCAGAGAGATCTAAATTTTCCTCCTTTTTAAATCAACAACGGTTCCTCCCAGGAAAAGATCAAGCAGCTTTTGAGAGCTGGAGAGAAGCTGGTATGGTACGCTTAGTTGACCATAGGAGATAACGTGCCCTGGTTTCCATTCCTGCAAATGTCTTGTGTATTACAAGAATTACAGAGAGTAAGGGTTTTGTCGAAGGCTTTCACGGCCGGAGTTCATTAGTTGCTGTAGATTTTCCAGGTTGCGTGGCCGTGGTCTTGGCATTGTAGGACCTGACGTTTCGCCAGTAGCTGTGACTGGCATCCTCAGAGGTATAACACAGAAAGATGGGAGTACTCCCTGTGTCAAAGTGAGCAGAAAAATGGTAGGCAGGTAATTTATATCTACCCTGGAAGGTGGCGAAGGCCTGAGTCATTATCTAGTAGTTTAAGGAGAGTTTAAAGAAGAGAGTTTAAAAATAAATAGGGCATGGTTTCCTGTCCTGAAAAACACAAAATGCTCTACAGCTGACAATAGCACTACAGATAAGATTAGAGTTTCAACAGCCATTCCACACACAAAAGAACCTCCTCAGGAAACAGGAAACCTCCTCAGGAAACAATCCATAGACAAAAGAACCTCCTCAGGAAAGCTCCTCCATTAGCATGTTTCACAGCCTGGAGAACTCCTACAAGATAATGACTCAGCCCTACTCCACCTTTCAAGGTAGATCTTAATTACCTGCCTACCATTTTTCTGCTCCCCTTGACACAGAGAGTCCTCCACCCTTCTGTGTTATACCTCTGAGGATGCCAGTCACAGCTACTGGCGAAACGTCAGGTCCTATAATGCCAAGACCACGGCCACACAACCCAGGAAATCTACAGCAACTAGTAAGGGTTTTCTGTAATCAAGTTTCTACATTCGAGGAACTGCAGAATGGTGAAGTGAAAGGTTTAATTTCCCAAATTTATAAAATATTAATAACTTGCTCAAAGTGACTGGGGAAAGATGAGGAGATCTCACACTATCACATCAGGGATTTTTATTATTACATTCAATATGTCGTGTGTTGTAGGGCTATCTTTCAGGTATGTTCAACTGTACAACTGTACCATTTATACCAGAATTGTTTTTATTGAATATTATACCAACGAATGTGAATGTGCACAAGGTATACATGACTGTATATGTAATAACTACTGCGAGAATTTTATATGTGAAATACTGGAAAAAGGAAGAAACGTCTACGAGGAATTCTGTCACAACAACCGAACAACAAAACAGAGAGTGACTTTTAAAAGAAATGGGCGAAATTTTACAAACGGTTACAGCATATTTGGAAGGGTGCTAATTATGAGATATAAAAAGGCATAGGGGGGCCTAAAAGAAATTGATCTTATGGGTATATGTTAAAAATGGTTTGGGGAGTATAGTTTCGTTTCTGTATTTCTGTTTTCTGTCTTCATTTTCTTGCTGTTTTTCTCAATGAAACCAATAAGAATTTATATAAAAAAAATAAACCAGAAAACACACAAATTCAAGCTTTATGGCAAATGGACTGTCAGGGTCACATACAGGAAAGTGACTGGGGAAAGATGAGGAAATCTCACACTATCACATCAAGGATTTTTATTATTAAATTCAATATGTTGTATGTTGTAGGGCTATCTTTCGGCTCTGCTCCTGCAGAATGCAGGGGGCTGGACTAGATGACCTGCAAGGTCCCTTCCAGCTCTAACATTCTATGAGTCTATGATTCAGTACCTGGTTCCCAGTTGTTGAATATCTTACAGTAGGAGGGGTTCTTCCAAAAAATAAACATTATCAAAGTTTGTTGTATTTTTAAGTTATGTGCTTTAACTGTGTTGATACTGTATTTTACATGGAGGGAAACCTTTTTCCTGACACCTTGTTGGAAACTTCTCAACTATTTCTGCACGTATGATATTCCGGTTGTTGTTTTATAAAATAATAAAAATTATAAATTGGAAATTCCTGGAAATTTGGGTCTGGGGCCCGGGGTGGGCAGGGTGCAGTGGCACGGAGTCCCCCCTCCAAAGCAGCCATTTCCTGAACACAAACTCATCTCTGCAGTCTGGAGACCGGTTGTCATGTGAGACCATCTCCCAGACTCTTCCTGGAGATTGGCATCCCTATATCAGGGAGGAACCAACCAGGGTAGCAGGGCAGAATCTTGGCATTGCACAGTCTTGGTGTAGGCCTGGTTCCGAGAGTCCGGCAGACCTTCTCCTATCTGGGAGCAACCAGGCAGTTTGATTCCCCCACTCCTCCACTCGCAGCTGCTGGTGTGACTTTGGGTCAGTCAGTAGTTCTGGCACCGCTGACCTTGAAAAAGAGCAGTTTCTGTCAGAGCTCTCTCAGCCCCACCTACCTCACAGGGGGTGCCTGTTTGTGGGGAGGGGAAGGGAAAGGAGTTTGTCAGCCGCTCTGAGACTCTCTTGGGTAGTGAAGGGCGGGGTATAAATCCAATCTCTTCTTCTTCTTCTTATGGCTGGCCCTGCCAAGTGAGCAGTGGGGTGAAGGGGTAGGGGCCCTACCTCATGCTCCCTCTAAGCGGGGCAGTCTTCTTGTGAGCAAAAATCCCTGAGCTCCTGGCATTAAAGCTCTGACCAACCTTCCTAAGCTAAGGCAAAAATGTGTGAGCCGGAGGCTAAAAAACCGTGAGCTAGCCCACACCAACTCAGCTTAGGGGGAACACTGCTGGCTACTGTTTGCTCTGGAGCAAAAAGGTGTGAAGGCAGGAGAGGGAACCTGGAGGAGGAGGACGGAGCCCCCGGGAGGCCCCGCCCTTGGGCTACCCTCCTCCGAGGAAGATCGACCACTCAAGCCCGGAGAGCGGGCTCCGTCACGCGGGGGAGAAGGAAGGACTGAGAGAACAGCCCGCAAAGGGGCCGGAGCGGAGGAGCGAGGCGAGAAGTCCCCGAGCGGGGCTCTATCTGCTCCTGGGGAGGGTCTTTTCGGTTAACAGGCAATTGAACAAATCCATCCCTCTGGGTGGCCTTTTGGAAACGGATCAGAACCAAAGTCCCCTTCGAAAACAAGCAAACTGAAAAGCAGTGACTTACTTGCTGAGTAAAGCTGCCCGGGATCCGGCTGCAAGGCTTTGCTCCCCCTCCTCCGGTGCAAATCTGAAGACACCTCCCCCCCGGGTCCCTCCGGCCTCGATGCAAGAGCAAAGCCCCCCCCGCCGCCAAGAACTCCCCCCCCGTCTCGCCGCGACCCTCCCGCTCTGCCGCTCGCTCGCTTTAACCCTTCCCGTGCTGCAGACGGAGGAGAAAGGCTGCCCCCGCCTGAGCAGCAACAGCGGCAGGGACTCCTGCAGACCCCCCCCTGCAAATGGGCAGAATCAGCCATTCCTCCCCCCTCTCTTCACCAGCCCACCTGAGCAAGTCAGGGAGAGCCTCTCACCTTTCTGCAGTTGGGTGGCCCTGGGCGGGGGAATGATGCACAAAGTCACTTGGGGGGATTATCCGGGAGGGTGGTCGGTGTTAATAAGTGTATGTGTTGCTGCTGCTGCTGCTGTCAATTGACCTAGGGCCAGGGTTTTTCAGGGCAATAGAGGTTCAGAGGTGGTTTGCCAGTTGCCTGCCTTTGCCTCAGGACCCTGGTATTCCTTGTTGGTCTCCCATCCAAATAGTAGCCGAGGGGCTGACCCTGCTTAGCTTCCAAAATCATAACAACATAAGAACACAAGCGAAGCCAATCTTGGATCAGGCCAGTGGCCCCTCCAGTCCAACACTCTCTGTGTTGCACAGTGGCCAAAAATACCAGGGGCCATCAGGAGGTCCAGCAGTGGGTCCAGGCCACTAGAAGCCCTCCCACTGCTGCCCCCCCCAAGCACCAAGAATACATCCCTTGCCCCAGACCAAGAGTTTTTATAAGAACATAAGAGAAGCCCATGTTGGATCAGGCCAATGGCCCATCTAGTCCAACACTCTGTGTCACACAGTGGCCAAAAATACCAGGTGCCTTCAGGAGGTCCAGCAGTGGGGCCAGGACGCCAGAAGCCCCTCCCACTGTTGACCCCCCCCCAAGCACCAAGAATACAGAGCATCCCTTGCCCCAAACTGAGAGTTCCTATCCATACTTTGTGGCTAATAGCCACTGATGGACCTCTGCTCCAGATGCTTATCTAATTCCCTCTTGAAGCCCTCCATGCTTGTAGCTGCCACCACCTCCTGTGGCAGTGAGTTTCACATGTGAATCACTCTTTGGGTGAAGAAGGACTTCCTTTTATCCGTTCTAACCCGACCGCTCAGCAATTTCATGGAGTGCCCACAAGCTCCTGTATTGTGAAAAAGGGAGAAAAGTACCTCCTTCTCTACCTGCTCTATCCCATGCATAATCTTATAAACCTCGATCATGTCACCCCTCAGCCATCGTTTCTCCAAGCAGAAAGAGCCCCAAACGCCTCAACCTTTCCTCATAAGAGAAGCTAATGTGGGATCAGGCCAATGGCTCATCCAGTCTACCACTCTGTCACAGAGGCCGAAAATACCAGGGGCCATCGGGAGGTCCAGCAGTGGGGCCAGGGGACACTAGAAGCCCTTCCACTGTTGCCCCCCCCAGCATCAAGATTACAGAGCATCACTTGCCCCAGAGTCCCTATCTATACCTCTTGAAGCCGTCCAGTGCTTGTAGCTGCCACCACCTCCTGTAGCAGTGAATTCCACGTGTTAATCACTCTTTGGGTGAAGGACGTACTTCCTTTTATCCATTCTAACCCGACCACTCAGCAGTTTCATGGAGTACCCAGGAGTTCTTGCCTTGTGAGAAAGGGAGAGAAGTCCCTCTTTCTCAACCTGCTCTATTCCATGCATAATCTTATAAACCTTGATCATGTCACCCCTCAGCTGTCGTTTCTCCAAGCTTAAGAGCCCCAAGCGTTTTAACCTTTCTTCACAGGGAAAGTGTTCCAACCCTTTGATCAATCTAGTTGCCCTTCTCTGCACTTTTCCCAATGCTATGATATCCTTTTTGAGGTATGATGACCAGAACTGTACACAGTACTCCAAATGAGGTCGCACCATTGATTTATACAAGGGCGTTATATGTCCCTCCCCCCTATTACTATGGCAACTGAAGCAAAGCTACACAAAAGAAGGGAGCAAGGTTGACAGCGGGCATGGAAGAGAGGATGAAGGTTTTTCTTTGCAATTCTGGCAGGAAGCAGTGTGCACTGATGTGGAAGAGGGGGGCGTGGGAGAGACAATGGAGGCTCGTCTTTAAAGGTCCAGCAGGAAGCAGATAGCATCTATATCAGGGAGGGGGGAGTGAATGAGTGAGAGAATGGGACCTGTGCTTCTAGAAGTCATAACTTTCCTCGCAAGTCGCACCTCCTTTCCCTTTCCCAGGAAAGGTGTCCTTGAAAGCTTTTTGGTACCAGCTTGGGCAAGAGACAACCAAGACACAGAATCATAAAATGTTAAGAGTTGGAAGGGATCTTGCAGGTCATCTAGTCCAACCCCCTGCACTCTGCAGGAGTACAGCCAAAAGATAGCCCTACATACTTACAACATACCCGAAAGATGGTCGTCGAGTTTCCGCTTGAAAATGTCCAGGAAAGGAGCATCCACCATCTCCAGAGGCAGTCTATTCCACTGCTCAATCACTCTTACAGTTAGGGAGTTTCTCCTGATATTTAGCCAGTAATGACTCCCTTGTAATTTCTACCCATTAGATCTAATCTTGCAATCCGGAGCAAGAGAGACTAGATCTGCTCCATCTTCTACATGACAGCCCTTCAAATACTTGAAGACTGCAATCGTGTCCCCTCTAAGCCTTCTCTTTCCCAGGCTAAACATACCCAACTCTTTCAGCCTTTCCTCATAAGACTTCACCATCCTGATTGCCCTCTTCTGGACACGCTCCAGCTTGTCAACATCTTTCCTAAAGTGTGGTGCCCAAAACTGGACACAGGACTCCAGGTGAGGCCTGACCATAGCAGAATAGAGCGGAACTACCACTTCCCGTGATCTGGACACAATGATTCTGTTAATTTCACTTGGTTGGCATGGCAAGGCTCGGTGTGTTGTGAATGTGTGACCTATGCCTGGGGGATGGAAGGGGCTTTTCCCCCGAATTATCTATGTTAAACTTGTACCTGGCAAAATCCTTAGTTCTAGCACAAGTGATGTTCTGGATCATGCGTACTCTTCAATAAACTTATCACTGCCAAGAGAGAGTTGTTGAGAGTAACTTGACTGGGAGTATGACACTCAATTGTGCTTCGGTGGGGCTATTATTATTCTTCACATTATTATTGTCACTTGTACTCTGATTTTCTCATCAAGACCAGAGGTGGATTACTTGCAGCCAATCAGGAAGTGGATAACAATAACCGTTGAACCTAGATTCCGATGGGAAGCCATGTTGGTTTGGAGCAGCAGAACTAGAGATGTGAAGGCCCGGAAAAAAACCAGAAAAATTCAGGGGGGGGAAACATTTTTTCTCCGTTTCCTTTCCTGAAGCTTTTGTTTTTTTCTGGAAAAAAAAATTGATTATGGAATGTTTTATTTTAACATGTTGAATAAAATATTTTAAGACAAGGTGTTCAAATATTTTCCAAATCATTTCTAAAAAAATATGTATGGTATCAGGTTAATCTAATTTCTGTGCACTGAGGACAAGCAAGTCCTAGGTTACAAACAGAACTCTCCAATGCAAGTTTTTAGAGGTCCATAATAACTGTGATCATGACAGCTGCAGAAGCAGAGACTGAAACTCATACTGATAATTACAGCTCAGAAAATGATTCTAATTAAATTTGATGCCCATTCATTGAAACTTCGTCCCACACTCTCTTCTATACACTTCCCCACTCTTCAATTCTTTTTATGTGAATGGATTTTTTATCTTTATTTAATACCATGGAGAGGAAATATGAATAATTGTTACGTCTGGATTTTTAAAAATTGTTTTGTGGGGTTTTTTTTGTCTGTTCCACATAAACTAGTAAACACTTCAGGAGATTGTTGCTCCATTTGTTACAATTACAAATAAATATTATATAAAAAAGTAAATTCTGTTTGTGATAATTGTTCGGATACACTATATTTTTAATATGCTAGTCATGATAATTTCATGCCAAGTAAAATTGTCCATAGTCATATTTTACGTTCCTAAAGTAATAGAATGACTTTCAATCTGGAAAAGAAAAGAAAGTGCTAATGTAGCATTTTTTACAAATTTTCTGAAAATTTCCATTTTTCAACAACAAAAAAAACTAGGGAAAAACCAGAGTTTTTTCCCCGAGCTCTCAAAATTTCCAGAAATAAGTAGAACAAAGTCAGCAAAGATCCCCCGTAGAACAAAGGAATCTAGTTGGGCTGGAAGGGTGGAGCAGGGGAGAAAGGAAACAAAGACAACTCAAGCAAAAGGTATCTGTGTCGGGCAGCAAGATACGAAAAGTGTCGGAAATACGTTGCCCCTCGCGGAAGTCCCCTCCAGAGCGGAACACCACCACGCTGCCAGTGTTACCCCCACCCACACACAGAGAAAGCCCTCCCGAGCAATTCTGTTCGGCACATAACAGAAGAACAAACAAATACGATCACACTGTGAATTACATACTAAACACAAAACCCGATCACTTGGGTGTATAGGCTACTGTACTTTATTTGGTAAAACTACATACAGATTTCGCAGCTATCATTAACATGGAAAAACCAACAATAACAACCATTAAAACAATTTTATATCACCATTTTCAAAAGGGGCTCATCCTTGTTCTTAAACGAGACGAGAAAAAGTTCCCGTTGTCAACTCTCCCCACTCCATGCATCGTTCCATAAACCTCTTACCGTGTCCCCCTGCCCTTAGCCGTCTCTTTTCTAGACTGAGAAGTCCCAGAGACTCTTCCACCATCCCGCATGAGTGAGGTGCTCCAATCCCTTAATCATCTGGGTTGTCCTCTTCTGTGCTTTTCCCAGTTCTGCGACGCCCCCTTCAAGAGACAGTGACCAGAACTGTACACAGTATTCCAAATGAGGATGCACTATAGGTCTACACAGGGACATTTTATTAGCAGCCTTTTCCTTTCCTAATAATCCCTAACATGGAGGGTGCCACGCCCAGCAGGAACTCATTAGCAAAACAGGCCACACCCAACAGCAGAAACTCATTGGGATTGGCTACACTAGGGGTGTGTGGCCTAACATGTAAAGGAGTTCCTGCTCCAAAAAAAGCCCTGGGTTTTGACAATGAACAAGGTAAACCAAAGAAGCAAAAGGTGGGTGTGGCTAGATGACCACACTTCTGGCGATGTGGGGGTGTGGCCTAATATGTTAATGAGTTTCTGCTGTTAGAATAGAATAGAATGTTAGAGTTGGAAGGGACCTTGCAGGTCATCTAATCCAACCCCCTATACTCTGCAGGAGTGTAGCTGAAAGATAGCCCTACATACCTACAACATACCCAAAAGATGGTCGTCCAACCTCCACTTGAAAATGTCCAGGGAAGGAGCATCCACCACCTCCAGAGGCAGACTGTTCCACTGCTTAACCACTCTGAGAGTTAGGGAGTTTCTCCTGATATCTAGCCGGTATTGACTCCCTTGTAATTTCCATCCATTGGATCTAGTCTTGCAATCCGGAGCAAGAGAGAATATATCTGCTCCACCTTTTACATGACAGCCCTTCAGATACTTGAAGACTGCAATCGTGTCCCCTCTAAGTCTTCTCTTTCCCAGGCTAAACATACCCAACTCTTTCAGCCTTTCCTTGTAAGACTTGGATTCCAACCCTCTCACCATGCTGGTCGCCCTCTTCTGGACACGCTCGAGCTTGTCAACATCCTTCCTAAAGTGTGGTGCCCAAAACGACACAGGACTCCAGGTGAGGCCTGGCCATAGCAGAATAGAGTGGAACTATCAACTAACTGTTGGGTGTGGCCTATTATGCTAATGAGTTCCTGCTGGGCTTTTTCTACAAAAAAAGGCCCTGACATTAGTCTACCTATGACGCTGGGATTTCTTGTCCCAATATGCATCATCCTACACACTCACAGACACCTAAGTTCATCTGGCATAATACTTCTAAATCATTAAGTCAGTCAAGTGGTATATCACACCAAAATATTTTATGTATTCTTTCTTTCTTTCTTAGTTTGAAAGCCAGTTTGGTGTAGTGGTTAAGTGCGCGGACTCTAATCTGGGAGAACCGGGTTTGATTCCCCACTCCTCCACTTGCACCTGCCGATGTGACCTTGGGTCAGTCACAAGCTCTGTCAGAGCTGTCCTTGAAAAAGAGGATAACTTCCCCTCTAATTATCAATTTTGCTGGCTGTTCTGACGTTTATATTTTAAAGAAACTTTTAATGGGTGCTAATCAACAGGTTACCATTAGCTGTGCCAATTTTTTTCCAGAAGCCTGTAGGATTCGTAGAGATATTTTATGTACAGATTTTAACTAATTGTTGCCAATAGATCGGATCAATTTTGCTTTCTAATGACATTATTGTAAAGCTTTTATTCTTGTACTGGTCGTTGGCCGAATAAAGAATTGATCGATATCTCACAGGGTGTCTATTGTGGGGAGGGGAAGGGAAAGGAGTTTGTAAGCCGCTCTGAGACTCCGAGTGAAGAGCAGGGTATGAATCCAATCTCTTCTTCTTCTTCTTCTTCTTCTTCTTCTTCTTTGGGGAAGGGAAAGGAGTTTGTAAGCTGCTCTGAGACTCCAAATGAAGGGCAGGGTATAAATCCAATCTCTTCTTCTTCTTCTGGGAAGGGAAAGGAGTTTGTAAGCCGCTCTGAGACTCCAAGTGAAGGGCAGGGTATAAATGCAATCTCTTCTTCTTCGGGGAAGGGAAAGGAGTTTGTAAGCCGCTCTGAGACTCTGAGTGAAGGGTGGGGTATAAATCCAATCTCTTCTTCTTCTTCAGGGAAGGGAAAGGAGTTTGTAAACTGCTCTGAGACTCCAAGTGAAGGGCAGGGTATAAATCCAATCTCTTCTTCTTCGGGGAAGGGAAAGGAGTTTGTAAGCCACTCTGAGACTCTGAGTAAAGGGTGGGGTATAAATCCAATCTCTTCTTCTTCTTCTTCTTCTTCTTCTTCATCATTTACAGTCTGCCTTTCTTATGTGGACTCAAGGCAGATTGTGCAGAGAAAGTCAATACGATCGACTGAAGGGGATACTCAGTGGACAATGCAGTATGTTATAGAACCAAGCAGAAGTCTAAAAACACAGCAGAAGCAATGTCGGTGGATTAACACAATGTGTGAAATGGTGCTAAAATTACCCAGTAGGATCCTTGCCAGACAAACCCATTTGCAGGGTGGTATTATAGAATCATAGAATGTTAAGAGTTGGAAGGGACCTTGCAGGTCATCTAGTCCAACCCCCTGCACTCTGCAGGAGCAGAGCCAAAAGATAGCCCTACATACCTACAACATACCCGAAAGATGGTTGTCCAGCCTCCGCTAGAAAACGACCAGGGAAGGAGCATCCACCACCTCCCGAGGCAGTCTATTCCACTGCTCAACCACCCTTACAGTTAGGAAGTTTCTCCTTATATTTAGCCAGTAAAGACTCCTTTGTAATTTCCACCCATTAGATCTAGTCTTGCAATCCGGAGCAAGAGAGAATAGATCTGCTCCATCTTTTACATGACAGCCCTTCAAATACTTGAAGACTGCAATCATGTCCCCTCTAAGCCTTCTCTTTCCCAAGCTAAATATACCCAACTCTTTCAGCCTTTCCTCGTAAGACTTGGATTCCAACCCTCCCACCATCCTGGTCGCCCTCTTCTGGACATGATCGAGCTTGTCAACATCCTTCCTAAAGTGTGGTGCCCAAAACTGGACACAGGACTCCAGGTGAGACCTGACCATAGCAGAATAGAGCGGAACTACCACCTCCCATGATCTGGACACAAGGCTTCTGTTAATGCATCCTAAGATTGCATTAGCTTTCTTCACAGCCACATTGCACTGCAAAATCATGTTCAGAAGGCCTTGCGTGGGTGAGTGAAGCTGCAGCAGCAGATGATAGAGGGAAAGGCTGTCCCACAGATAGGAGGGACCCGGCCTGTGAAGGGCTCTGTATGGTATAGCTAGCACTTTAAATTGAGCCTGGTAAGTGATGGCCAACCAACAGAAGGATGGCACCCTGGGAGTAACAGGCTCCCAGTAAAATTCTGCACCAACTGGAGTCTCCAAACTGATTTTGAGGGGAGACCCATGTAGAGGGCATTGCAGTAGTCTAGCCTTCATGCAGTAGTCTAGTCCTGAAGTTAGCATGGCATAGATCCAGGTGGCCATCTTGGGCTGTGGTCACACAATCTAAATAATCCACTTGGCAAAATCCAGTTGGAGAGGGCACTGAAAGTAGATTATTTAGTGTAGGTGACCACAGCCTCGCAGACTAGACTGAGGTGGAAGAAAGTGTTTTTTATGTTGTCAAAGGCTTTCACGGCCGGAGTTCGTTAGTTGCTGTAGATTTTCCAGCTTGTGTGGCCGTGGTCTTGGCATTGTAGGACCTGATGTTTTGCCAGCAGCTGTGACTGGCACCCTCAAAGGTATAACACAGAAAGATGGAGGACTCTCTGTGTCCTTGACTCTTCTGTATACTCTGCTGTGTTATACCTCTGAGGATGCCAGTCACAGCTACTGGCGAAACGTCAGGTCCTACAATGCCAAGACCACGGCCACACAACCCAGAAAATCTACAGCAATTAAAGATTTTTTTCTTCAGTGGCATTAACTCCTCCAGCAACAATACTGGATCCAGTATAAAACTGAAGCTCTTGAACCGCGCCCCCCGCCCCCAAATGGGAAGCACATTACTGGTCCTCAGGTCTCCCCAACCAACATCATGCCTGCGTAAAGCTCCCCTTTGTTTGCTTTCAGCCTTTTGACCATACCAGTCTGGCTCTAGCCCTTTGGGAGAGACTTAATGGGATGTTATGTACCAGGGGTTGTGACTGACCTCCATTCTATGTGTGAAGAAATGCATGGTTTCCTTGGAGGTTTGAAAGCAACAAAACCTCCACTTTGCATTTTAAGCCCCCCCCCGCAGAGAACAGGCTGGGAAAGAGGAAGTTACTCAATGGCTTTCCAGACTCACCTCAACTACCTCTTAAGAAATGCTAATAGGTCTAGCTAGAGACAATGGGATGGCCAAGCTCCCCTCTTCAAGCAGGGAACAGAGATTTGGAGGACTTTAGACTAGAAAGGGTCCAGGAATAATCTCCAGGAAGAAGCAACAGGAAATGCTTCTTTAACCTTTGGGTGGAGATACCTGAAGAAATTAAAAACTGTAATTTTTCCTGCGTTCAAGTGCACAGACCCACTGAAATCTATCCATAGTTATGTGCTATCCTTGACTTGTCTGTTTCATCACAGGATTTGGATAATAGCTTTTTGCCAGTTTTGCAAATGTCAGAAAGAGTTATCTTGGCAGATAGACTGAAGGAGGGAAACCACTAAAAAGGCCCTTCCTTGCGTAACTACTTTCGGAGCATTTCTGAGCCTCCAACATCTGGGCATTCAAAGAAGAGCCTCATCAGAACCCACTATAGGCAGGGCCGGCTCGCCCACTAGGCAAGCTAGGCGCTCGCCTAGGGCACCGGCCCTGCAGGGGTGTCAAAATGCCCCCCCCATGAAAAGCCCCCCTTCCCGCCCAGCGCCGGCAGCCCCGGTTTTCCTGGGTGCCTCACACCAGAAAAGCCGGCGCCGCCGCTGGGAGGGAAGGGGCGGGAGGGAAGGACAATGGTGCTGGGCCATCTCCAGGCCCCACCGGGAGGTTGGCATCCCCGGTGGGGTGGGTGCCCCAGGCTGTCCTGCCTAGGGTGCCCAGATACCTGGGGCTGGCCCTGACTATAGGAAAGGTTGACCATTGTGTGGATTATCTGAGAAACAGGAAGGCTGGATCTCTGCCCTGTATGATTACTCAATGTTTAAGGGAATATGGGGTGGTCTTCAATCTCCTTCCACTCTCAGAACACATCCTTTCTTTCTTTTATGTGAAATCTATCTCAGTTTTGTCCTCAGTCCAAAAAGTTCTATAATTTCTTCCAGGTTAGGGTCAGGATTCGGGACAGATAACAAGCACTTTACAGGAGTTTATGTGGTTCCAACCCTCTGTATGTTTTTTTTTTCACAAGCTAAGCAGTTATATGGTTTCTCTTTCTATGGGTTCGTTGATGCTGTAGAAGACTGCTACTCTGACTGAATTTCTTTCCACACTCTGAGGATTCAAAATGTTTCTCCTGTGTGGGTTCTTTGATGCTGTTGAAGAGAGGCACTCCGACTGAATCTCTTTCCACACTTTGAGCACTCAAAAGGTTTCTCCCCTGTGTGGGTTCTCTGATGCTGTTGCAGATGGCTACTCTGACTGAATTTTTTCCCACACACTGAGCAGTCAAAAGGTTTCTCCTTTGTATGGGTTCTCAGATGCCGTTGAAAATTGCCATTGTGACTGAATCTCATTCCACACTCTGAGCATTCAAAAGGTTTCTCCCCCGTGTGGACTCGTAGGTGCATTCGAAGGCTACTTGTATCACTGAATCTCTTTCCACACTCTGAGCATCCAAATGGTTTCTCCCCTGTGTGGGTTCTTTGATGCAGCTGAAGATGGCCTTTGTGATTGAATCTCTTTCCACACTCTGAGCATTCAAATGGTTTCTCCCCTGTGTGGGTTCTTTGATGCAGCTGAAGCTGACCTTTCTGAGTGAAGCTCTTTCCACACTCTGAGCATTCAAAAGGTTTCTCCGTTGTGTGAGATCCTTGATGTTCTTGAAGACAGTTGCTCTGATTCAATTTCTTTCCCCACTCTGAGCATTCAGATATTTTCTCCTTTGAGTGGGTTCTTAGATGCCGCTGAAAATTGCTACTGTCACACATTTGCTTTCCACACTGAAAGCATTCAAAAGGTTTCTCCCCTGTATGGACTCGAAAGTGTTTTCGAAGGCTACCTGAGTTACTGAATTTCTTTCCACACTCTGAGCATTCAAAAGGTTTCTCCCCTCTATGGGATCTTTGATGATGCTGAAGACTGTCACTCAACCTAAATCTCTTTCCACACTCCAAGCATTCGAAAAGTTTCTTCCCTGTGTGAGTTCCCAAATGTTTGCGAAGATTGCCATTCAAGCTGAATTTCTTTCCACACTGAAAGCATTCAAAAGGTTTCTCCCCTGTGTGGACTCGAAGGTGCTTTCGAAGGCTACCTGAGTCAATGAATCTCTTTCCACACTCCGAGCATTCAAAAAGGTTCTCTCCCGTGTGGACTCGTAGGTGCTTTCGAAGGCTACCTTTCACATTGAATCTCTTCCCACACTCTAAGCATTCAAAAGGTTTCTCCCCTGTGTGGGTTCGTTGATGCAGCTGTAGATGGCCTTTCTGATTGAATCTCTTTCCACACTCTGGGCATTCAAAAGGTTTCTCCCCTGTATGGGCTCTTTGATGATGCTGGAGACTGTCACTCAGCCTGAATCTCTTTCCACACTCCAAGCATTCGAAAGGTTTCTCCCCTGTGTGGGTTCCCAAATGTTTGCGAAGATTGCTACTCAAGCTGAATCTCTTTCCACACTCTGAGCATTCAAAAGGTTTTTCCCCTGAGTGGGTTCTTAGATGGCTTATAAGATTATGTCTGAGACTGAATCTCTTTTCACACACTGAGCATTCAAAAGGTTCCTCCCCTGTGTGGATTCTTAGGTGCTGTTGAAGACTACGTCTGTTTTTGAATCTCTTCCCACACTCTAAGCATTCAAAAGGTTTCTCCCCTGTTTGGGCTGTTAGATACTTTAGAAGTTGGCTACTCTCTCTGAATCTCTTTACACACTCTGAGCATTCAAAAGGTCTCTCCCCTGTGTTTATCCGTTGGTGCACAAAGTCCTGTGATCTGTATTTAAAGTATCTTCCACACCGAAAGCATTTACATGCGTCCATTATAATGTTCCTTGGGAAATGTAGATTTCCATGTATTCCATCAGAATATGTCATTCCCGTCTCTGAAGAGAGGAGTGGCTTCTCCTCTGAATCAATGCTTTCATGTTTAATAAGTTCTGATTTCTCTGAGGAACTCTCTCCACAGTCTGAGAAATTATAAAGTTTTTCTCCTGCATGTGTCTGTTGATGTTTAAGGAGCTCTGCTCTGCAAAGGAAGCTCTTTCCATACTCCAGGAACTGATGGGTCTTCTTTCCACATTCCAGTTGGAGATGGACACTGTACTGGGTTTCATCAGAGAAGATCATTCCACACCCCGAGCACTTGTACATTTCCTCCACCCTGTGCATTTCTTCACAGAAATCCCCCCCTTGGAAAGGAATGGGTTGATCCCTCTTCCCGACTAGGTGGCTTCCATCCCGCCTCTTGGGTCCGCCTTGAGTCCTGAAGTTTCCACTCAGGTCTTCATTCTTGACTTCATCTGGCGATAGATGGTGCAGTTCCTCATCCTGCTCATTTCCCGAATCGTCCCCTGTTGGTAATAAATAGAGAGAACCTGTTAGCACCCACAGGAGGAAGGCTGATTTGCACTTGAAATTCCATTCACGCTTGAAGCATTTCAGGGCCTTGTTCCTGCTGTACAAGAAAATATGCAACAATATACACATTAAACATGGCCGCCTGCCTGCCTGCGGTCTGCAGGGCCTGTAAAACGGAGCTCTTCCACCAGGCTTTCAATTAGCCGCTGCTAACATCGTGGCCCTGGCCCCAATATCAGCACCAGCATCAGTATCAAATCAACATCTAATAGTCCGGCAAGGACCTGGACTATGGTTGTTGTTGTTATCCAGATGCCAAAAGAACGCCGCCATCGCCTATTACCTGCATTTGCTGGCACTTTCTAACTGTGATGGTTCTAGCTGTTTTATCTCTTTTAAATACTGTGTGTTTTAATACATTTGTATGCATGTTTGTAAGCTGCCCTGAGTCTGCCTCGAGACCCGAGTGTGCCGCATGATGGAGTGATCTCCCGTCTCTAGTTCCAGCTCCTGCCAACCTAGCAGTTCAAAAGCAAGAAGTTGCAAGTAGATAAATAGGTACCGCTTCGGTGGGAAGGTAACAGCGTTCTGTGTGCCTTGGTGTTTAGTCATGCCGGCCACATGACTACGGAAACGTCTTCGGACAGCGCTGGCTCTTCAGCTTTGAAACGGAGATGAGCACCGCAACCCTAGAGTCGGATTCGACTGGCTTTCGAGCAAGTGAACCTTTACCTTTACCTATGGGTTTTCCAGGGTCCCACCAACACTTCTGGGGGAAGAGCTGGTTGCAGAGGAATTGATCTGAGGGCCCCCCCCCCGCGAGACGCAACGAGCGGGGTGAGGCGTCAGACCGTCCTGAAGCTGAAGCACAGGGCTGAGCAGCTATGCAGAGTCATGGCTGCCAAGCTGTGAACTACCCCCCCTTACAAGAGAGCCGTTGAACCTCACCATAGCACCGGTGATGAATAAACTGACATGTGAGTATTTGTTTTCCTTTTGCAACCTTCAAGCTTAAAAAAGCACTTTCAACTCGCCCCTTTTCCAGATGCTGGAAATCTTTCCCAGATGCTAAAGGTATGTGGAATTTCCCCCCTCCCTTTGGCTACGAAGAGACCGGGAAGCTAAGGTATAAAAAATAGTCAGGTAGCCCTGTCGTGTTATTGGTATGTAAGAGGAGTGCCGCTGCCCCCTTTCTCTCTCTGAAGTTTTCCACACAAACTCTTATCAGGTCCCTTGACCTTGTTGCTCCAGCTGCCGGAGCCCAACGCTGGGAAACAATGGTTCCTAGAATGCTTTGCTTAATTGCCCACTAATGCTTCCCCCGGGCGCAAACAGTATCAATTGGCTTCTGCTGTAGGGAGGGGGGGTTGTTTGAGTGTAATATAACCCAGTAGACTCTGCTGTATCTAGTCATTACTGACACAGAGAATGTACGCGTGTCTTTAGCACTGCTCCACCAATTGAAGAACCTGACAAAAATACATACAGGGACTAAAGATCCTATTTAAATCTTCTTTCTGTTCTTGAAAAAAACCCTACTATTAAAGGGATTATAATTTTAAAGAACTGAGGACCATTTGGTTTATGGAAAAAGAAAGAAAAGGACTTTTGGAACTAAAATGGCTACTGTGCTTTGCTAACTGCGCAACCCCATCGAGATCTTAGATTACAAGGCTGTGGATTTTGTGGTTTGGAAGTAAAAGATAACAGGATGACTCTATTTATTTAGATCTATATCCCGCCCTCCCCAAAGGCCGTTACTACTCTACCAAACATATTAAAAGAGAAGGAGTATCTGGGAAACTGTGATTTTATACAACCTTTACGATCCTTTTGCGACCAAATTAAACAATTGGTAGGAACGCTGACCAGTGTTCCTTCTAAGCTGAGTTAGGGTGAGCTAGCTCAGAGTTTTTTAGCCTCCAGCTCACACATTTTTGTCTTAGCTCAGGGAGGATGGCTCTAGAACAAACTGATTCATGCAGAAGCCAAATCGCTCCCTCACAACGTTAATCCCAGTAGCTCACAAAGTAGAATTTTTGCTCGCAAGACTCCACAGCTTAGCGGGAACATTGATGCTAACAGAGGCAGTTCAGCAAGCCACTGGAAAAATCCTGAACAGAAACGACGAAGAGCAGATCATGTTACCGGATGTAGCAACGGAAGATACTCAACAACAACAGCAGACGTCAGTCGTAAAACAAATCTCTGATCTAGACACATTTTCCGAGGATTTGATTCCCGCAACGAGAGAAACATCAAGCTGCTATATAAAAACAAGGAAATAATACAATGGAAAGATCCCAAAATTTTCAAGGCTTAGAGATGACTAAGGAGAATGAAATTTCTCTAGAGGGTGGAACAGAAGCAATGGGCTTTTTGATTTTTTATACAAGCAAATATAGATGGGGGGGAGATCTTAATCTTTAAAGGGGAAAGGTAGAAAAGCATGGTAATCTTTAAAAGAAATGTCCAGAGAAAGCAGGGGAACAAAATCAAATATTGTAAGTAAACTTTATAAACAAGAACTGTCTAACCGGATTCAATTTACTTTGAGTACACATATTGGTTAAATTGACTTATGGCAAAATATAAAATTTTAATATTATAAGATGAAAGACATATGGTAATGTGATTTTAAGACATGGAAATGTGAATTTCACTACCACACAGAATATTAGCATAAATTTTAAGAGGCGATAAAGTTATGGTGATCTAAAATCGTTATTGTTATCATGAAAATCAATAGTGTGGAAAATATGAAATAAACTATATAAGCAGCTATATTGGTCAAAGGGAAATAAGGAAAAATATAATTCATGCTGAATATGGTTATTGGTTAATTTGATTTATGGTAGAACATGAAACTACAATACAATATTAGAAGATGAAAGATTTACAATAATGAGATTTAAAAAAATTAACTGGCTTTGGGGTTGACAGGATAATATAGATGGGAAATATGCATTAAAATAAGCAAAAAAATATATGAAAGAATACTTTAAAGGTGATACAGTGACAACTAACATAAAAATCTGTTCAACTTATAGTTGTGATCTATTAAGATGTAACATGGGGTTGGAAAGAATTTTTCGCTCAACACAGATGTATTTCTGTACCTGTTTCCTTTCTTTACTTGTTTCCTGATATAAAAACTGATTAAGAATAGTTCTAGATAAATTGAAGTATAGTAGATGAGATATAGTATAACTACTTATATAATTGGAATAGATTAATAAGGTGTTAAACTAATTGCAATTAGAAACTGCTAACTTTACTGACCGTATGATTTTAGTTGCTAGACATTATAATCTAGATAGAAAAAAGTATTATACAAACAAATATGGTGTTATGAATGAGATACTTGACTGAATTTCTTTAAAAATGTATTGCTCTCATTTCTTTTATCTTTCTTCTTGAAAAACCCAATATTTTTTTAAAAAAATGAATGAATAAATAAAAATAACAAAATAAAGTAATATAATATAATATAAATCCTAAATATAAATACACGTTGATGGGGTCTGAACTGGCAGAGACAGACCAAGAGAGAGAATGATAAAAGGGTTGGAACACCTTCCCTATGAAGAAAGGTTAAAATGCTTGGGGCTCTTCAGCTTGGAGAAACGACGGCTGAGGGGTGACATGATCGAGGTCTATAAGATTATGAATGGGACTGAGCAGGTAGAGAAAGAGGTACTTTTCTCCCTTTCTCACAATACAAGAACTTGTGGGCACTCCATGAAATTGCTGAGCAGTCGGGTTAGAACAGAGAAAAGGAAGTCCTTCTTCACCCAAAGAGTGATTAACATATGGAATTCACTGCCACAGGAGGTGGTGGCAGCTACAAGCATGGACGGCTTCAAGAGGGAATTAGATAAACATATGGAGCCATCAGTGGCTATTAGCCACAAAGTATGGATAGGGACTCTGGGGCAAGTGATGCTCTGTATTCTTGGTGCCAACAGTGGGAGGGCTTCTAGTGTCCTGGCCCCACTGCTGGACCTCCTGATGGCCCCTGGTATTTTTGGCCACTGTGAGACACAGAGAGTGTTGGACTGGAGGGGCCATTGGCTTCTCTTATGTTCTTATGTCAGTCACAGCTCTCTCAGAGCTGTTCTCTCAAGAGCAGTTTCTGTCAGAGAGCTCTCTCAGCCCCACCTGCCTCACGGGATGTCTGCTGTGGGGAGATGTCACGGAAAGCCATTTTTTTCATGCTTGTGGCTTTAAGCTAAAGTAGTTTGGTTCCGGTCGTAAGGCCTGGAAGAATCCTTTCCCTAGAGACACAGATAATGCAGAAGCCTGTAACCTTGATAAGAAGTGGTTTCAGCTGGTACAAGAGGCTTGTTAGAAGCCTGGGAAGGAAACTAGCCCTAATCAAGCACATTCCTGAGTGATGGAATTGTTAGCACCTGTGCATTGGAGTCAAGTAGCCCCTTAATGAGATAAATTCCGTTTCTCCAGCAAAATGACTATTATGGGGTGTCATGGAGCCATAGTAACCAAAGGACATCACTCTCCTGGCTTTTGGTTGGTTGAAGACCTGAACTGACCAACAGCTACCATTTTCTATAAAATAAGGTTTTTCACTCTGACCTTGTTGGTTATTAGGTTGGAGCAACCCAGGATTTTGGTATCTCATTCTGTCTGCCTGGACTGGCTTGCTGTTTACCCGGATGGGGTTGTGTCTTTGATTGCCTAGTGGTTGGATTACTATACCTTGTACCCAGGAGGTAACTGTACTACCGCATTGTAAGTTCTTAGCAAAGCTGGTTAAGCTTAGTTCTTTGGTTTTATGTCCCTTCTGTTTGATTGTCTTGTTTTCAAATCTGTTTGCACCCTAATAAACTTAAATGTTTTTTTAGCCTGTGGTTGGTGGTCTGTGAATCTCAAAAGGCTAAATCCATTTGCCTGGATTTGGGACCACTACGACCATATAAAAATCTTTTGCATTCAAGGTCAGTCTGTGGGTTTGCCAATAGACCTGACCTTGTGTTGAAGTCTCATTTAGTCTGGGGCTTTGGTCTTTTACTCCAAGACTGGGAGAGACCCTGAAAAGACCTGGTGGCGGCCTACTGTATTCTTGAGGGACTGTTAGAACATAAGAACATAAGAGAAGCCAATGTTGAATCAGGCCAATGGCCCATCTAGTCCAACACTCTGTCACACAGCGGCCAAAATATACCAGGTGCCATCAGGAGGTCCAGCAGTGGGGCCAGGACACTAGAAGCCCTCCCACTGCTGCCCCCCAGCACCAAGAATAGAGTGCAGCACCTGCCCCAGACTGAGAGTTCCCATCTACACCCTGTGGCTAATAGCCACTGGTGGACTTCTGCTCCATATGTTTATCTAATTCCCTCTTGAAACTGTCCATGAAACCCCTTAAGAGTTTTTGTAAAAGTGCTGTGCAGCCTGGTTTTTGCAAACCGAATGTCTGACCGGAGGGTTGGGTGTTTGTGACAGGAGAGGAAGGGAAGGAAGGGAATCTAAGCCACTCTGAGACTCGGAATGAAGGGCTGGGGTATACATCTAAACTCTTGGTCTCCCTAGAGGAACACTTCTCCTTGAGACTTTCCCCTGTAATGCAAAAGAAGAAGAACACAACATGCAGAACCCCCCCTTTTCCATATTAGCTCATGATCTTCAGAGAGATGGGCTTCGCATTACTTCCACATTCCAATGCCCAACGCTTTCTCTCCTCCTTCATCTTAGCAGAAAGTATTAAAAGTCGGCCCTTAGGCCATCCAATTTGCAGCAGGCTTCGGATCCCAGCCTGTTCCCCCGACTGTACGCTTGACTTCTCCACTTTTCCATCCTATTCAGCTGCACTTCTCCAGAGCTGCCCGGTTGTCTTCAGGAAGGAGGCTGACAGGTCTTTGGTTCTTCCCTTTCAGTTTCTCCCCCAGTAGCAGGAGGGGAAGGGTTTAAACTGTGCTTGTAATTCACAGGTGCGTTTATTTCCTTTCTGTAGTGCCTGCATTTTTATTTTCCTGAGCCTTACCCGGTTCTCTTTCTGTTAACTCAATAGATTTATTTTCTTGTTTAAGAAGCTGGCACTGTTTATTTCTTTTGAAGAAGAAGAAGAGGTTGGATTTATACCCTGCCCTTCACTACCCAAAGGAGTCTCAGAGCGGCTTACAAACTCCTTCCCCTTCCCCTCCCCACAACAGGCACCCTGGGAGGTAGAAGAAGAGGAAGAGGAGATTGAATTTATACCCCCCGCCCTTCACTACCCAAAGGAGTCTCAGAGCGGCTTACAATCTCCTTTCCCTTCCCCTCCCCACAACAGACACCCTGTGGGGCAGGTGGGGCTGAGAGAGCTCTGGCAGAAACCGCTCTTTTTCAAGGACGGCTCTTATCAGAACTACGGCTTGCCCAAGGTCATCCAGCCAGGTGCAAGTGGAGGAGTGTGGAATCAAACCTGGTTCTCCCAAATTACAGTCCGCGCACTTAACCACTACACCGCACTGGCTCTTGAGTGTCAGTCCGTATCTCGACCCAGGTAGACGTAGGTTTAGGGTCTCGGGAATTAATACCCCACAATACTCATGCTTTCTCTTTGTTAGTGTCAGACTCTTGGACAAAGTTACTCCCAGCAACACTCTCTGGCAGTGATTTGTTTATTGAGAACTAAAACTGTTCCAAGCTCAGACCAGGGCTGTGTCAGAACTGAGATTCTGGTGTGAAAATCCTCAATTATAGACTATTCAAACAAGGCCCCCTTTGGTCCCCTCCAATCACACTCCACAGACAGCCCACCTAGCTTTGCACGCCTTCTATGCCACCGGCAGATTTACTGTTGTGGTTATCTATAACAGCATAGCAAGCACAGACTCTACCCAAGGTCATCCCTGAGAAGGGAGGGTTGCTTCAAAAAAGCCGCCTACAGAAGTGCCATTCTCACACTCTCACATACACACACCCCCTCAGGAATTTCCCTTCCTCAGCAGGTCCCAAATTTATGGCAAACGAAAGTTCAAGTTTGACAGCAGAAAAATGCTTTTGCGAGCTACATGAGTGAACATGTGTCATGACCCCTGTGGGTTGCCATCTTCAGCTGCCACCACTTTGGACTTAGGATCCCTTGAGAAGGCTCAGAGTACCATCCCATGCCGAGATATATAGGCATGGTGACCAGGGAGAGAACAACTAAACAAATGGTCTATTAATATAGTAATGGGGCAAGGAAAAACAGGACAAGATGCTTTAAAATATATAACAGTGTTTAAACGCAAAATAAACAAATCTAACGTGACTACCTATTTCTCTTAACTGTTTACTACTTCAAGGCCCACAGCATTTTATACCAGGCCTGTGCCTGTACTCACTCTGTCCCAAGTGAGGGAACTTTCTCTCAGACCAGACTGTCCCCTCAGTTTAACTCTATGTGACGCAAGACCGCAGAAGAGAAAAGAACCCAGTTCCACAGTTCACAAAGCTTAAGTTACATCTCCTCACACAATCCCTGGACCCCGATTGGTTACAACTATCGCTAAGTATTGTGGGGATTGTAGGCTGTGTCGGCTTTCCGCTCCCACACAGGTCTCTCCTAGGCCTAGGCCTCTAGGCTTTGTCTCCCAGTCCCACACAGATCATGACAACGTGTATGAGTGATCTGGGGAGCAGGCCTCTTCCTGAGGCCCTCTCAACATCTCCTTGGCTCCAGGCTAGGACACTCTCTCTGGCTTGGGTGACGGCCACAACAAAGGCCTCAGTGTCCCTTGGGCCAACCAGGTGTCTTTGGGTTGGTCTGAAAACAATATATTTGTGTTCATTGTTTTGATTCATGCCTCATCCCGAAGGCAGCAGTTTGCACCTCTGGCATTTAAGGAAGACCCTTACCCAGAAAGGCCACGTTCCTGTAGCTCTCCAGCATGACTTCCGGGTAGAGAGCTCTTTGGCCCAGATGCAGGAGCACCCGCTCTGCCTCGGTGAAACACACGGCCACCTTCTCAAAGGAAAAGGGACCCTGGAAGAAAAAACAGATTCCCTCTTCAGAGATCATGCGAGGCAGAGAAGGCACACTGGGAGGGGGCAGTCTAGGAGGGTACAGGACGCAGAGCTTGGCATGGGCAAAGGTGTGACCCACATGGGAGTCTCCAAATTAAGTGGGGTCTTAGCAAGAGGGGCTAATGAGGGGATTTCCACCCATGTTTCAAGGTATTATTCCCTGAGACTGAAGTACCAGAAAGGAGTGTTTATTGTAAGAAGAATACAATACAAGAAGTTGTGAGCACTCAATGATATTGCTGAATGGTCAGGTTAGAACAGATAAAAGGAAGTACTTCTTCACCTACAGGGTGATTAACACATGGAACTCACTGCCACAGGAGGTGGTGGCAGCTACAAGCATGGGTGGCTTCAAGAGGGAATTAGATAAACAGATGGAGCAGAGGTCCATCAGTGGCTACTAGCCACAAGGTACAGATAGGGACTCTGGGGTGAGTGATGCCCTATATTCTTGGTGCTTGGGGGGCAACAGTGGGAGGGCTTCTAGTGTCCTGGTCCCGCTGGTGGACCTCCTGATGGCACCTGATGGTATTTTTGGCCACCGTGTGACCCAGAGAGTGTTGGACTAGAGGGGCCATTGACCTAATCCAACATTGGCTTCTCTTAGGTTCTTAATAAAGAGCAAACATAGGTACAGAGCACATGGAGGAAACAGATAAACTCTGTAAGAGGAAAACAAAAGGAAGCAGCGGGGAAAGTTATTCGGGGAAGGGCAATATTTACCAGGTCTGAAGGTCAATGCCCGCAGAAGGCAATGAAAGCGAACAGACAGCGTTTCCCTGGAGAGAAGGAATAAGGACCTATGCACGAGAAAGGGTGTTTGGCTTCGATAGAACACACACTCTGTGGAGCAGAGCGTGTTCAGTTATAGGAAAAAGTGACCCTGGGGCTGTCAGATGTGTGTGTCACTAACGCAATACCTTGGTCAGATTTCCCAGCGTGGACAAAGACCGAGGGAAACTCGTGACAGGTTGCATGAGTGTAGCTAATGGCGCTTGATGAGATTATCTGGTGTCAACCGAAATCGTTAATGTTTTCTGATGACCCTAGAGTACAGGATGGGGGAGGATATCATGTTATATGAACAGCCTGTTAATCAGGGTGAATGGGAAAGGGGAGACGTGACCAGGTCTGGCGATAATCACATCAAGGTGAGGTAGTGCCTTTCCTGAGAAACCCATTGATGAGATTATGTATCTCTTTTGGGGACGGGAAGGAAAGCAACTAGCAAGTCAGTTACCCTGAGTCACCTACCCAAAATAGTTTCCCAGGCTTGTCTCCTGGCCAGCACCCATTCTGTTTGTTCCAGCTCCATCTTGGTTTCACTTCTGGGCCAGACTGTGCAGTGCACAAATGATTTGGAGAGTGATATTAAAAGAGGGGCATTTTATTTGAAACTATCTTCCGGAGAAGAGGTCTGGCTGCTAACAAAGGGACACCTTCGTGGCAACTATAGGAGTAAAGGCTCCTCTGTGAAGGGGGGAGGGGGAACCAGGCTGTCCCCTGAGTATCAGAGTAAAGGCCACTCTCAGCATACACTGGAGCCCAAGACAAAGCAACAGGTAACGACTTCGCCACTGCAGATACCTCCTCCACAGGCTGGACATGTTTGGCAATAGCTCTCTTCAAGTACCTGTTCAAGGCCATAAAGCCTCTCCCGGTCAGAGCACAGGGGCTGTCTGGATGAACAGGGGGAGGCAATGAGCCCCCAGGAAAATGGCAGCTGGGATTTCAAGCACTGCCCCAAATGCTTTGCATGTGGAGCAGCCAATGGGCTTGTATGATTCATGCCACGTGATCACGCCTGGGAGTCCTTTCTGGGCCTTCCTGCGACCACCGCGCGCGAGAGTTTATTTCCAGTTATTCTAACTGGCAAAATTCAGATCCAACTTTTCAGTCGTCACCAAGGCGGCTAAGAAATTAAAACACTTATGTACGTATGACGTGTTTCTTTATGTTATCAAAGCCCGCCTCTCTCGTGGGGACTCAAGGCCGGTGACCCACAGAGTGAACCAGCGCAGTCAATTGGATGGCACATTGAATGAGCTATGGATTCTGGAACCAAACAGGAATCTAGAAATCTGTCCAGAACGAAAGCATAACTGTTAACATGAACTAAAGTGGTGCAACCCTGCAAAATTACATAGAAGGATCCAAACTACAGCACCTCTTGCCTTGAAAACCCGAGCCAGCTGCCGCTTGACAGCAGCAACGACACCAAATGCGCATCAATAGAAGTTGCAGTCCCCAATAATGTCTCCAAGGGACTTTGTGAATCCGTCGCCACGGGGCTACCCGATTGCAGAAAGCGCAGGACAGCAATGCTCCCTCTAAGCTGTGTGGCGTCTTGTGAGCTACCGGCATTAAAGCTGTGAGCGAGCCATTTGGCTCCTGCGTGAATTAGTTTGCTCTGGAATCCAGAACCTGAAAAGGGTTAGTCAAATGGAAAAGAGGGGCTAACAATAAAAGCTTAATATATATATAGTCTATAAAAAGATACATGTGTTTATTAACAAAAAATTATTAGAACTATATATATAAGGGCCCAATCACACCTCATGTAAAAATACCAAATTCTAACACACGAGGCTAATGGACTTCCTCACTGGAAATACTTCTTCACCCAAAGAGTGATCAAGATGTGGAATTCACTGCCACAGGAGGTGGTGGCAGCTACAAGCATGGACAGTTTCAAGAGGGAATTAGATAAGCATCTGGAGCAGAAGTCCATCAGTGGCTATGAGCCACAGGGTATAGATGGGAACCCTCAGTCTGGGGCAGATGATGTACTCTATTCTTGGTGCTGGAGGGGGCAGCAGTGGGAGGGCTTCTAGTGTCCTGGCCCCACTGCTGGACCTCCTGATGGCCCCTGGTATATTTTGGCCGCTGTGTGACAGAGTGTTGGACTGGATGGGCCATTGGCCTGGTTCAACATTGGCTTCTCTTATGTTCTTATGTTCTTACTGTCAGAGTGGTTGAACAGTGGAACAGTCTGCCTCGGGAGGTGGTGGATGCTCCTTTGCGGGATGTTTTCAAGCGAAGGCTGGACAACCATCTTTTGGGTATGTTGTAGGTATGTGGGGCTATCTTTTGGCTACGCTCCTGCAGAGTACAGGGGGTTGGACTAGATGACCTGCAAGGTCCCTTCCAACTCCAACATTCTATGATCTCTATGATTCTACGACTTGACCTGATGCGTTTCGGCCTGCATAGGCCTTCTTCAGAGGTCATAAGAACATAAGAGAAGCCAATGTTGGATCAGGCCAATGGCCCATCTAGTCCAACACTCTGTCACACAGCGGCCAAAATATACCAGGTGCCATCAGGAGGTCCAGCAGTGGGGCCAGGACACTAGAAGCCCTCCCACTGCTGCCCCCTCCAGCACCAAGAATAGAGTGCATCACCTGCCCCAGACTGAGAGTTCCCATCTATACCCTGTGGCTAATAGCCACTGATGGACCTCTGCTCCAGATATTTATCTAATTCCCTCTTGAAGCCGTCCATGCTTGTAGCTGCCACCACCTTCTGTGGTGGTCAAACACGGTGAGGAATATACTGGCTAATATAACAGTACCGTACAATCCTACAGATACGCAATATAAATACAAGAAGGACCGGAAAAAAGTTGTTCCAAAATGAAACCACTAGGCACAGAATAAAAGTACAAATGAGCCCTCCAAAGCCATGCGAAGTCGTGTTTTCACTGGTATTAATTTCTGGTGCAGAAAATGCCTTCCTGTGATTGTTCCGCCAAGGAGTCCTCAACAGAACTGTCCTTAGGCAAAGAGCAGTGCCGGTCAAGTAAAAATGCTAGAGCTTTATAGCAGGCAAAGGAGCTAGTTCACACTCACTCAGCTTAGAGGGAACACAGCAGGACGGCCCCATTTCCCTCTCCCAGCAGGACTGAAAAGCGGTGTTCCCTCTAAGCCGAGCCTAGCGTGAGCTAGCTCACAGTTTTTTAGCCTCCAGCTCGCCCATTTTCGTCTTAGCTCTGGAAGGCTATGGCTCCAGAGCAAACAGAGCCACGGGAGGTGGTGGCAGCTACAAGCATGGACGGCTTCAAGAGGGAATTGGATAAACATATGGAGCAGAGGTCCATCAGTGGCTATTAGCCACAAGGTGTAGTTAGGGACTCTGGGGCCAGGGATGCTCTGTATTCTTGGTGCTTGGGGGGGGCAGTAGTGGGAGGGCTTCTAGTGTCCTGGCCCCACTGCTGGACCTCCTGGTGGCCCCTGGTGTTTTTGGCCACTGTGTGACCCAGAGAGTGTTGGACTGGATGGGCCATTGGCCGGATCCAACGTTGGCTCCCCTTATGTTCCCTTATGTCCTTAAGCTATAGACAGGAACTCTCAGTCTGGGTCAAGGGATGCTCTGTATTCTTAGTGCTTGGGGGGATGAATAGTGGGAGGGGTTCTGGCCCCACTGCTGGACCTCCTGATGGCCCCTGGTTTTTTTGGCCACTGTGTGACACAGAGAGTGTTGGACTGGAGGGGCCATTGGCCTGATCCGACATGGGCTTCTCTTATGTTCTTATAAGAGGAATTGGATAAACATATGGAGCAGAAGTCCATCAGTGACTATTTCCCACAAGGTTTAGATAGGGAGCTGCGGTGGCTCAAGTGGTTCGGACAGCGCTGGCTCTTCGGCTTGGAAACAGAGATGAACACTGCAACCCTAGAGTCGGATTCGACTGGCTTTCGAGCAAGGGAACCTTTACCTTTATAGATAGGGACTCTGGGGCAGGTGAGGCTCTGTATTCTTGGTGCTGGGGGCGGGGGTGAACAGTGGGAGGGCTTCTAGTCTCCTGGCCCCACTGCTGGACCTCATGATGGAGCCTGGTGTTTTTGGCCACTGTGCATGTGACACAGAGAATGTTGGGCTGGAGGGGCCACTGGCCTGATCCAACATTGGCTCCTCTTATGTTCTTATGTCCTTAAGCAATCGATAGGAACTCTCCGTCTGGGGCAAGGGATGCTTTGTTTTCTAGGTGCGGTGGGGGGGGGCTTCTAGTGTCCTGGCCCCACTGGTGGCACCTGGTATATTTTGGCCACTGTGTGACACGGAGAGTGTTGGGCCGGATGCCTGAGCCAAAAGAAACGTCTTCGGACAGCACTGGCTCTTCGGCTTTGAAACGGAAATGAGCACCAACCCTAGAGTCGGTTTCCAGCAAGGGAACTTTTACCTTTTATGTTCTTTAAACGGACATCTGCGAGCAGCCAAGCCGCTCGCTCGCAACTTCAATACCAGCAAGCTGGCAAAGGAGGATTTTTGCTCAGAGGACTGCAGAGCGACGGGGAAGCATTGCTGAAAAGCTCATTCCTCCTTCCGCCCCCTTCCCCGGCAGCCACTTACTTGCAAGGAGGAAACCTGCCGGGGTCGGCTGCCAGACCTTTTCTCCCTCCTGTTGCAAATCTGCAAAATAAACCCCTCTGGTCTCCTTGGCCGCGATGCAAGAGGAAACCCTCCTCCTCCTCCCTCCCCCCCCCGGAAAGGACTTTTCCTTCCTCCTCCCCCCCCGCTCCTTGCTCGGCTTCTCCAGCCAATGCAGCTCGCTCCCTTTAACCCTTTCCCTGCTGCAGATCTCCTCCCCCCACCCCCACCCCCACCCCGGGCAGCGCCGCCCGCCGCCCAGGGGCAGATTCACCATTAAGCAGGCTTAAGCCCGTGCTTAGGGCACCAGGGCTAAAAGGGGCACCGCCCCCAAGTTTGGGAATAATGAATATTGGAACTTTTGATCCATTTAACTTGTGAAACATCAAAACAGAGGTGGTGTTCAGTCTCCCCTCTAAGCTGAGTGAGTGTGAGCCAGCCCACAGTTTTTTAGCCTCCGGCTCTCGCATTTTTCTCTTGGCTCAGGCAGGAGGGCTCCAGAGGAAACTGATTTATGCAGAACTTGCTCAGAACTCTGAATGCCCCTAGCTCACAAAGTAGAATTTTTGCTCACAGGACTCGACTGCTTGGAGGGAGCGTTGGTTGTATTGCACTTTGCCAGTTTGGTGCCGTGGTTCAGTGCGCGGGATTCGAATCTGGGAGAACCCAGTTTGATTCCCCCACTCCTCCACTTGCACCTGCTGGTGTGACCTTGGGTCAGTCACAAGCTCTGCACGGCTGTCCTTGAAAAAGAGCCGTTTGTGTTAAGACCTCTCTCAGCCCCACTGACCTCACAGGGTGTCTGTTGTGGGGAGGGGAAGGGAAAGGAGTTTGCAAGCCGCTCTGAGACGCCCTTCGGGTTGTGAAGCGCAGGGGCTATAAATCCAATCTCTTCTTCTTCTTTTGCAGAACTTTGCCTTAGCCCACGCTTGGCTTAGTTTGTACAGTATACTGTGTCATCATAGGAATAAATGTCTGTATTGCTGCAGCCTGCATCGTGCATCTGGTCAGACAGGTCGACGACTCAAATGGACTGGGGGGGTCAGTGTGGAAAGGAGGTGGGGGGGCACCGAGATGGGTCCGTGCTGCTCCATGCGCCCCTGCCCGTGCAGCGTGACTCGCGAGCAGCCCCGTCCGGGTGCATTTTAGGGGCGGCGCGGCTGACTCGGGCTGGAGTCCGTCCCCAGTCCGGGCGCGGCGCCTCGTCGGGGGGACGGGGGGACGGGGACGAATCTCTCCTCCGCCTTCCTCTGCAGCACGGGAAGGGTTAAAGCGAGCGAGCGAGCGGCATTGGCTGGACAGGCCAAGCAAGGTGGGGGGAGGAAAAGTTCCTGGGGGAGGCTTTGCTCTTACTGCAAAGAGTCTTGCCTCTGGGGCCGCCTTGCAGCCGGACCCCCGCCCCCGGGCAGGTTTGCTCCTTGCAGGTAAGACTTATTGGCCCGGGGGGGGGGGAGCTTTTCAGTCTTGCTGGGGGGGAGAGAGAAGTGCCTCCCTCCTCCTCCCCCTCCCCGTCTGCTTCTTTGTGGCACCTCCGCGCGCGGGGGAAAGGCGGCGCCCAAAACGACCGTCGGAAGCGGGAATAGGCCGGGGGCTCCTGGGGGGGGGCAGAATCCCCTCTTTCGCCCCCCGCCCAGGACTGGAGGCCAAGGCGGTGCCCAAAAGGGCTGCTGCAGCGGCTGCTAACCCCCCCCCTGACCTCTCCTCTTAAGAACATCAGAGAGGCCAATGCTGGATCAGGCCAAAGGCCCGTCCGGTCCAGCACTCTCTGTGTCACACAGGGGCCGAAAATAACAGGGGCCACCAGGAGGTCCTGCAGTGGGGCCAGGATGCTAGAAGCCCTCCCAATGTTGACCCTCCCAAGCACCAAGAAGACAGAGCGTCCCTTGCCCCAGACCGAGAGTTCATATAAGAACATATGAGAAGCCCATGTTGGATCAGGCCAAGGGCCCATCCAGTCCAACACTCTGTGTCATGCACAGTGACCAGAAATACCAGGGGCCATCAGGAGGTCCAGCAGTGGGGCCAGAATGCTAGAAGCCCTCCCACTGTTGACTCCCCCCAAGCACCAAGAATACAGAGCATCCCTTGCCCCAGACCGAGAGTTCTGGTAATATGTTTATTACCCTGTGGCTAATAGCCACTGAGGGACTTCTGCTCCATATGTTTATCTAATTCCCTCTTGAAACTGTCCATGCTTGCAGCTGCCACCACCTCCTGTGGCAGTGAATTCCACGTCTTGATCACTCTTTGGGTGAAGAAGTACCTCCTTTTATCTGTTCTAACCCGACTGCTCAGCAATTTCATGGAGTGCCCACGAGTTCTTGTATTGTGAGAAAGGGAGAAAAGTACTTCTTTCTCAACCTGCTCAGTCCCATTCACAATCTTATAAACCTCGATCATGTCACCCCTCAGCCGTCGTTTCTCCAAGCTAAAGAGCCCCAAGCGTTTTAACCTTTCTTCATAGGGAAGGTGTTCCAACCCTTTTATCATTCTAGTTGCCCTTCTCTGCACTTTTTCCAATGCTATAATATCCTTTTTGAGATGTGGCGACCAGAACTGTACACAGTATTCCAAATGAGGTCACACCAATTATTTATACAGGGGCATGATGATACTGGCTGATTTGTTTTCAATTCCCTTCCCAATAATCCCCAGCATAGCGTTGGCCTTCTTTATTGCAGCTACACATTGTCTAGACATTTTCATTGAGTTATCTACTACGACTCCAAGATCTCTCTCTTGGTCCGTCTCTGCCAGTTTAGACCCCATCAACAAGTATTTATATTTAGGATTTTTGGCTCCAATGTGCATCACTTTGCACTTGGCCACATTGAACCCCATTTGCCACGTTGACACCCAGCATATACATTTCTACCCTGTAGCATATATATGGAATTTTAAAGTATAAGTTTCTTTGGTCTCTATAAGTGTACCCAGCTGCCACACCACTATGATCCCACAGCAGATTATGAGGAAGGAAAAGCAATAAAACTTGACGGTAGAATAACAATTTCTGCGGTAAACAAAATCAACTATATTATCGGGGCAGAAAAACCTATCCCAACAGTCTCACTACCTGGAGGTCGGAAACCCCAGTCCTGGAAACAACCTCTGGGAGGCTTGATACCTTTAACTTCCATGAGTGGACTAGGCCCGGCTGCTTCCTACTCTTCAGCAACAGCCACTTGATGAAAGCCAGTGTGGTGTGGCCTGAAAGACCCAGGTTCGAATCCCCATCTGCTGGGGAAGCTCCCTGGATGATTTTGGACCAGTCGCATCCTGTTTCTTAAACCTCCCTTACAGGGTTGTGGTGTGGATAAAAAGGGAGGAGGGGGAGAAAAACGCAGGCTGCTTTGGTCCCCCCACTGCTGAGAAAGGTGGGGTATAAATGTATTACATGAGGAATAAACGTGGCTGATGATGGGAGGCGGATAAAAGAAAGGGCGGTGAACGGCTGAGGAGGAGAGAAGGAGGCAGGGGAAGGGAAAGGGATGTGAGGGCTGCCCCGGGGGAGGGAAAGAGGAAATATTGTGGGGAGGGGGGTGCAAGGGAAAGTGAGGGGGCACCCTTAAAGTGCCTGAGGGCTCCTACCATGCAAGGGGGCTGGAGTTGGGAGACCTCCAGGTGGGGCCACCTGGCGATCCCCTTGGAATCACGAGACAGAAAAGGGAGCCCTTGCTTATCTTTCCGTTCCCTTCCCCACCCCGATTTTCAGAAAGGGCCAAAGTCCTTCCATCTGTTTACCTCCTTCGCAGGCAGTGGGACAGCATCGGTGTCACATTCTGGATCGTGTCCTCTTTAGCCTAGACTGGAAACAGCCACTACGCACCCTCCTCAGGTAAGGGAAGGTTCGTCTCGGAGAGATTCAGGGAACCGTTTTTTGGAAGGGGGGGTCCTTCTTTGCCACAAGAATGGGTTGAATTTCGCTCCGCCCCATTCCTCCCTGGCCCCAGTGATCGATGCAGCGGTCACCTCAAGGCTGGATTACTGGAACTCGCTCTACTCGGGGCTACCCCTGAAGCTGACCCGGAAACTGCAGCTTGCCCAGAATGCAGCGGCGCGGGTCCCCGCGGGTCCCCCGATGACAACGCACATCCGACCGGTGCTTCGCCAGCTGCACTGGCTTCCAAGTCGACTACCAGATCCGCTTCAAGGTTTTGTTTTTGTTTTTTTAATCAAGTCAATTAGTGTATAAACACAAGAAGAAAAACAGTCAACAATAATAAGGTAGCTTCACTGTATATGCTCCAAAGTATAACTCGATGACAAAAGAATGTGAGTCAAATGGATCAACAGTATTATAGTATTATAGTGCTAAAATGATTTCCAAGTATCTTTTAGGAATTGTGTCTGAGGGAATATAAGCATTAGCAAAAGTAGCTTCTAAAAATGGAAGCCATTTGGAGAAAAACAGGGAATGGGCTTTATAGTTGCATGCCGAGGGTAGAGAGAGAGCTATTTTCTCCACTGTATAATATTCCCATATTTGCATGTACCACTGATGGAGAGTCAATGAGTTAGAACTCTTCCAGTTCCTTGCTATAACGGATTTAGCAGCCATTAATAACATAGAAATCAACTCCTTACTTATTTTTGGAATGTCTAAACCATCCCAAAGATTAAGTAATATCAAAGTAGGTGAAAAGGGTAAGTCCATGTTAGTGATTTTGGTGCTAAACTTTAAGGCCCTTACCGGTCTGGGACCAGTGTACGTGCGGGGACCGCCTTTCCCGGTATGTTCCCCGAAGAGCCTTGCGCTCAGAAGATCAAAATGTATTAGTGGTCCCCAGCCCAAAAGAAGTCCGGCTGCCCTCGACCAGAGGTAGGCTTTTTCGGCCCTGGCCTGGTGGAACTCTCTGCCCGGTGACATCCACACCCCGTGACCCTCCCCTCGGCCTCCTCCGTGACCAGTCCTTGATCCGCCCGAGGGCTGGAGGGAACGAAACACAATTTTATGCCATCGTCGAGTGCTGCTGATTTTATTGTGAATGGAAATCTATTTATTTGTATTTTAACTTCCTCTGCACCATCCTGAACTCTCCAGGGACCGGCGGTCTATAAATTTAACCAATAACAATAATCCTTCGGCGCATTCAAGGGGCCGCCTCCTTGGGCTGAGAAATCCTTCGGCCTTGTGGACCGAAGAGACGGTCGCGATGCTTCTCCATCGGCCAGTCCGTTACGATCAATTGGCCACCTCCGATCTGGTGCTGGTCACGTATGGCCTCATATTCCAGGAAGTCGAGTTTGTGTTTGTTTGGGGAAACGATAGTGTCCTTCAGTACAAGAAAGGCTAAACGTATGAATCTAGATTGAGCCGTGTGTTAGTCTGACTGTAGCCGCAGAAATGAATCGGAGTCAAGGAGCACGTTAAAAACTAACAACATTTGAAAAGGTTTGGTATAGGATTCAGCAAGATATGAAGAAATGGGATACCTTGAATTTATCATTATTGGGAAGAATCGCAACTGTAAAAATGAATATTTTACCACGTTTGATGTTCTTATTTCAGACTATTCCAATATTAAAACAAAGGAAAATATTGGATACGTGGCAGAAAGAACTATCTAAATTTGTATGGGCCGGAAGAAAGCCAAGGATTAAAATGAAAATTTTATGTGATGCAAAGGAAAGAGGAGGTTTACAACTACCAAATTTAAGACTGTATTATGATGCCGTCTGTTTAACATGGTTGGAACAGTGGATTAATCTTGAGAATAAAAAGTTATTGGCTCTAGAAGGGCATGATAACAAGTTTGGATGGCATGTATATTTATGGTATGGAAAAGTAAAAATAGACAAATTTTTCAAACACCACTTTATAAGACGATCACTGTTCGAGACTTGGATGAGATATAGAAAATTCTTCTCAGAAGAAAGACCACTTTGGATAGTACCAGCAGAAGTGATTAATCCATATTCAAGAAATCAAGGGTTAGATTGGCTACCTTATAAAAGTCTTTTAAAATTAGAAGGGAAAAACTTTGTGTTAAAAGACAGATATGATGTGGAATTTGAATATGATTGGTTGAAGTATAGACAGATTTATGATTTATTTAAGACCGATAAAAGAGAACATGGTTTTAGAGAAAATAACACTGAAATTGAAACTGTATGGCTTGAGAAGGGTAAAAAAATGATTTCTAAACTGTACAAGATTTTATTGAAATGGTATACTGAGGATGAAATTGTAAAAGAGCAAATGATAAAATGGGCGGTAAATATTAATAATGAGATATTAATGACATCTTGGGAATATTTGTGGAAAAAGTCAATGAAAATTTCAACGTGTGTAAATGTTAAAGAGAATTGTTATAAAATGATGTACAGATGGTATATGACGCCTAAAAAAATTGCTATTATAAATGATACTATGTCTAACAAATGTTGGAAATGTAAGAAAAAAGAAGGGTCCTTTTACCATATGTGGTGGACATGTGATAAAGCAGTAAACTACTGGACTGAGATCCACAGTGAGATACAAAAAATTTTAAAATGTACTTTTAAGAAAGACCCACAGATCTTATTATTAGGTCTTAAAGTGGAAGAAATAAATGTAGCCAAAAGAACATTATTATGGTACTTGATTACAGCAGCTAGACTGACTTTTGCTCAATGTCGGAAACAAGATAAAGTACCTGAAACATGGGAATGGATTAAAAAGACGTTGTTTATGGCAGAAATGGACAAATTAACAAGAAAATTAAACAACGAAGAAGACGAAACCTTTTTTGGAGACTGGAAAGACTTTCAAGAATACTTGTTGAAAAATTGGGATGTTAAACGTGGTTTGATTTGTTTTGATAGTTATTGAGGAGAAGGAAAGAGATTTAGTTTTTTGAATTGTTACCATTAGTAAATGAAAATAAGTTTAGTAATAAATGTAATTGAATAAGAGAGATATTAAGGGGGTTGGAGCACTGCGAGAAGCCGTGTTTGGGGGGAGAGGACAAAAGAAAAATGGATATGTATTGGTTTGTTTAAGCTGTTTGAACATGTGATATATCCAATAATAAATTGTATTTACCAAAAAAAAACAACTAACAACATTTGTGGTTGGGCAGGAGCTTCTGTGAGGCTCTGCTCATTTTCTTCAGATATTTTGGTACCTGAAGAAATGAGCAGTGGCTTATGAAAGCCTGCCCTTCCTACGAATGTTGTTAGTCTTTATGGTGCTACCAAGGAGCTGCGATGGCTCAAGTGGTTAAGACGCTGAACTGCAGGCTGTGGAAGGTCAGTAGTTCAGCAGTTCGAGACCCGAGTGTGCCGCATGATGGGGTGAGCTCCCGTCTCTAGTTCCAGCTCCTGCCAACCTAGCAGTTCGAAAGCAAGAAATTACAAGTAGATAAATAAGTACCACTTTGGTGGGAAGGTAACAGCGTTCCGTGCGCCTCGGTGTTTAGCCATGCCGGCCACATGACCACGGAAACGTCTTCGGACAGCGCTGGCTCTTTGGCTTTGAAACAGAGATGAGCACCGCAACCCTAGAGTCGGATTCGACTGGCTTTCGAGCAAGGGAACCTTTACCTTTACCTAAGGTGCTACCAGGCTCCAGCCCTTTCCTAATGTATGAATCTGAAATTCTGTTGCTGGTCATTTTAATCTACAAAAGCCACAAACAAAAAGCAGGCCCTACAAGGTGTCGATGTGTAAAAAAGGGAGGCAGGGGCGAATCGTAGAATTGGAAGGGACCTCAAGGGTCGTCTAGTCCAACCCCCCGCCGCACAAGGCAGGAAATTCACAACTACCTTACATAAGAACATAAGAGAAGCCAATGTTGAATCAGGCCAACGGCCCATCTAGTCCAACACTCTGTCACACAGTGGCCAAAAATACCAGGTGCCATCAGGAGGTCCAGCAGTGGGGCCGGGACACTAGAAGCCCTCCCACTGCTGCCCCCTCCCAGCACCAAGAATAGAGTGCATCACCTGCCCCAGACTGAGAGTTCCCATCTATACCCTGTGGCTAATAGCCGCTGATGGACTTCTGCTCCATATGTTTATCTAATTCCTTCTTGAGACTGTCCATGCTTGTAGCTGCCACCACCTCCTGTGGCAGTGAATTCCATGTGTTAATCACCCTTTTTACCTTCACCCCCCCCCCAACACCCCCAGTGACCCTTGCTCCATTCCCAGAAGATGACCAGAAACCTCCAGGATCTCCAGCCAAACTGGTTTGGAGAAAAATTGCTTCCTGACCCCAAAGTGGCAAGCAGCATTTCCCTGGGCATGTAAGAAAGGGCCATGAGAACTAAGCACTGAGGCAGCCCTTCCTGCCCTCCCTCTCGTGATTTGCCTAAGTTCATACAATCCACATTGCTGTCAGATGGGGCCACCTAGCCTCTGCATAAAACCCTCCAAAGAAGGAGAGCCCACCACCTCCCGAGGTCCTGGCCCCACTGCTGGACCTCCTGATGGCACCTGGTATATTTTGGCCGCTGTGTGACAGAGTGTTGGACTAGATGGGCCATTGGCCTGGTTCAACATGGGCTTCTCTTATGTTCTTATGTAAGCCTGTTCCAGTAAGGAACTCCTCCAAATCTCATGGAGTTCTTCCTAATGTTTAGCCAAAAACTCTTCTGATTTAATTTCAACCTGTTGGTTCTGGTCTGACCTTCTGGGGCAACGGAAAACAACTCCGCCCCATCCTCTATATGACAGCCCTTCAAGTACTTGAAGACGGTGATCATATCACTTCTCAGTCATCTTCTCTCCTGGCTCCTTCAGCCTTTCCTCATGGGACTTAGTCTCCAGACCCCTCACCATCTTCGTTGCCCTCCTCTGGACACGTTCCAGCTTGTCTATATACTTCTTAAACTGCGGTGCCCAAAACTGAACACGACACTCTAGGTGAGGTCTAACCAGAGCAAAATAAAGCAATATCATCACTTTGCATGATGTACTTCACTGTACTTCTGCTGATAGAGCCCTGGCCTACAAACCACAAGAAGCCCTTTTGTTCTGATCCACCAGGCCAGTTCTTGTGTATTTCCTGAGCATATAAAGGTTTCTGGTGTTCAGTGGTGTATCTCCGTTCTCTTTGATTTTCTGCGTGACTGTCTGTGTCTCTCCTTCCCTCGCCCAGGGAGAAGCCCCTCTTCACAGCCAAGTGACTGAAGGCATCTTTACGCAGTCAGAGGTGACCCGAGAGAAGGGGAAGGAGATGGAAAAGCAGAACCCAGAAGGACCTGGAACTGGCAGGATAGTGAGGAAAGGCCCCCGTCCCACCCAAGCTGGGAGTGGTGTTGAATTCGAGGAAAGCCCGGGGCCAGATACCCGTGATCAGCTCACTGCAGCCTCAGACATCCACTGCCGACGCTTCCGGCAGTTCCGCTACCAGGAGGCCGATGGGCCCCGAGGGGTTTGCAGCCAGCTCCACAGACTTTGCCGCCACTGGCTGGAGCCGGAGAGGCGCACCAAGAGGCAGATCCTGGACCTGGTGATCCTGGAGCAGTTCCTGACTCTCCTGCCCCGGGAAATGCAGGCCTGGGTCCGAGGATGCGGGCCGGAGAGCAGTTCCCAGGCGGTGGCCCTGGCCGATGGCTTCCTCCTGAGTCAGGCCGAGGAGAAGAGGCGGGCAGGACAGGTGAGGGGGTTCCCTCCAGGTATGTCAGGTTCCAGCAACGATATCTGGCCTTATCCTAAAGATTCCATGAATTATTTGTCCAAGTGTGAATCATCCAAATGGGAGATTTAATGGCCTCCTTCAGCAGCCTCGTCTACTGGAGAATTTCTGATCCCTCCAGAGAACTCACCAGGTCTGCTGACAGAAGAGTGCAGAGTCTGGGAGTGGGGCAGGATCCATTCCTGGGTCTCTTTCCCATTCCACCTCTTACCCCTCTCCCTCGCTGCTCTTTCAGATGTGGGCACCATCCGTGAAGAAAGAAGCTAGGTTCCCTGAGGTGGAAGGAGCTTCCTGGGAGCAAGGGCAGAGGGCGCAGGCTGTGGAGCATGCCCAAGATGCCCTCTCCTGGGGTAAGAACGCGTCATGCCTGGATACGATTGGGGCACCCAGTGATTTTGATGGGTAGAGAGGTTCAGTTCAGGAAAGACATTAAAAACTTCTTCACAGAACACAGGGTTAGTTTGCAGCACTCGATACCCTCTACCCGTGATGCCTCTCAAAGGAGAGGAGACATATTCAAGGAGGGCAATTCCTCCCATTTATTTAAAAAAATCACCTCTCACCTTCCCTCCGTAAGAGAAACTCAAGGTGGCTCAAAAGAGAAAAGGTTGACCAAGCTCTTCAACCTGTTGAATAAAGGGAGCCTCCACCTTCTGGGGCAGCAGAGCTCTGAAAACCACTTCCTGGTAAAATTTGGCTTCTGTGCCCACCCTTAAAAGGGCACCCTTAAAAGGGCACCCGGTGGGCTGCTTGGGGAAACGGGATGCTGGAATAGGGAGGGCTATGGATGGCCCAGTATCTCCAGATGCTTTGGGAAGGGTCTCTGGGAGGGGCTTGGGGCAGACGTGGTGTCCTGTTGATGTTGCATCTGGCCAAAAACCCCGGTTGTGAAGTCAGCATGCCAGGAGACACTCCCGAAACTCATTTGTAGGACCCCCTCTGTCCTCCAGGTGAGCTCAACTCATGTCTGGGCCAAAGGTGATGGTGACATGTCATTCGACATCATTTCCACCCCCTCTTTCCCTCCCCCCCCCCCGCCAGACGCAGGTCTCACAGAAGTCTGAAATACATAGGCAGCATTTGTAACCCCTGAGGCTCATAGGTACCTGGAGCTTCTCTTCTGCCTATGCCAGAATTTAGTAAAAGGTGTGTAACAGTTTGTTGAGTGTACGCAGGGCAAGACTTCACAACCCTGGGAAGGGGTGTGCGTGAATCAGGGAACAAGCAAGCAAACGCCCTTCCTTCCTCCTTTGTCTCAGGAACAGGCAGGGAAGAGATGCTGTTGAGCCCTCGTCCTTTCAGAGGTGTGGAAACGGCTGCCGCCCCTCCAGTCCAGGTAGGAGAGATGAGCGGGGGGCGGGGGGGGCAACAGCCTGGGTCCCTCCTCCCTTCTCGGGGGGGGGGCTTCTGCTCCTGCAGTTTCTACAAGGTGTCGGGCCTCTGAACGCCGTTCCCTTGACCCATCCCAAGCCAGACATCCTGTACCTTCCCAGACTACTCCCTTCCCGTGTGCCAACTTTGCCTGGCCTGACCTCTGACGAGGGGATCTGCTTTTTCTTTCAGGGTCCCTTTTCCTTTGAGGATGTTGCCGTGTATTTCACGGAGGCAGAATGGGCCCTGCTGGATCCGGGGCAAAGAGCTCTGTACTGGGAAGTCACGCGGGAGAACTACGGGAACGTGGCCTTTCTGGGTAAGGATCTTTCCTAGGTGCCAAAGGTGTGAATTGCTGCCATTGTGAGGAGGAGGCAGGAATCAAAATACTGAATAGCAATACACGGTTTTGAGGCCTGTCCCACTACTTGGGGAGGGGCTGCGGCTCACTGGCAGAGCACCTGCTTGGCATGCAAAAGGTCTAGCATCCCCAATGAAAAGGACCAAGTATGGGAGTCGCTGCCGGATTGACTAGACGCTGCAGACTTCAGTGGACCGGGGTGGGGTGGGTCTGTTTCAGTAGAAGGCAACTTCACGTGCTGTTCATGTCCGTGTCCTTGCCTGGGGACCACTGAGGCCAGAGTTGTGGCCATCGCCCAAGCCGGAGAAGCAGTGTTCCCTCTAAGCTGAGTGAGTGTGAGCTAGCTCACAGTTCTTTAGCCTCCGGCTCACACACTTTTGCCTTCGCTCAGGAAGGAGGGCTCCAGAGCAAACTAACTGATGCAGTGGCCGAATCATCGGCTCGCAACTTTAATGCCAGGAGCTCACAAAGTAGAATTCTTGCTCACGGGACTCCACAGCTTAGAGGGAACATTGCTGAGAAGGTGTCTCCTGGGCCTGAGGGAAAGGTGGGGAGGAGAGGCCCTCAGGAAGACCTTGGGAGGGGCCAGATCCTCATTTCTCTGTTACCACTTTTTACAACACACCCTTCCCGCCCCCCTGCATGGGAATACCAACATCCACGCTGCCTGGGATCTTGAAACGATCCGGTCAGGAAACCAAAGCCTTTTGTCCTCCTGGGTGCACACAGGTAAAGCACACCTGTTTTAAATATATATATATATATATATATATATATATATATATATATATATATATATATATCACATACACACTAGGAATAAGGCCCGTTGTGGAAATAAATACAACGGGCTCTAGAAAGAGGCTCTGGGAGAGTGCCCCGGCTTTGGGCACTCAGTGACAATTCTGTGGCAGTCTCAGCAGGGTATAATGACAGAGTCCACCATTTTCTCCAGAGGAACTGATCTTTGCTACCTGAAGAGCAGTAGTAATTTTGAGTGATCTCCAGCCCACCCCCAAGATTGGTAACAGTGGTTCCCCAGGAGGGAGTGGCTGGTTTGGAGGGTGGAGTCTATGGCATTGTACCTGTCTGAGGTCCCACGCCTCCTCAAACCTCACCCTCTCCAGGCTCCATCCCTCAAATCTCCAGGAATTTCCCAACCTGGAGTTGATAACCCTATCTCCCTCCCAGCCAACCATCAACCTATCTTTAGTTTTCCATCTCCTCCCCCATCCCTCCTACAGAGCAGTTGTAATTTTGAGTGATCTCCAGCCCACCCCCAAGATTGGTAACAGTGGTTCCCCAGGAGGGAGTGGCTGCTTTGGAGGGTGGAGTCTATGGCATTGTACCTGTCTGAGGTCCCACCCCTCCTCAACACTCACCCTCTCCAGGTTCGACCCCTCAAATCTCCAGGAATTTCCCAACCTGGAGTTGACAGCCCTATCTCCCTCCCAGCCAACCATCAACCAACCTTTAGTTTTCCATCTCCTCCCCCTCCCTCCTAGAGAGCAGTTGTAATTTGGAGTGATCTCCAGCCCCCACCTGGAGATTGGCAACAATGGTTCCCCATCAGGGAATGGCTGGATTGGAGGGTGGAGTCTATGGCATCGTACCTGTCTGAGGTGCCACCCCTCCTCAAACCTCACCCTCTCCAGGCTTCATCCCTCAAATCTCCAGGAATTGCCCACCTGGAGTTGGCAACCTGATCAGGACTGGGCCCAATGAGTTTTCTCCCAAAGGCCAACATAGGTGTGGAAAGGACCTTTTACTGACAGAGGAGAAAGTACAGGTGCCAACTCTGATTAGGGAAATACCTGGAGATTTGGGGGGTGGATCCTGTGGAGGGCAGCATTTGGGGTGTGTGTGGAAGGACTCAGTAGGGTATAATGCCATAGAGTCTACCCTCCAAAGCAACCATTTTCTCCCGGGGAACTGATCTCTGTCATCTGGAGGTCAGTTGTAACAGTGGGAGATCTCCAGGTCCCACCTGGAGATTGGCAACCCTAGGGGAAAGTCAGCCACACAGTGGGGAATTGAAGAAGGTTGCCACCTCCAGGTGGGAAATTCCTGGAGATTTGAGGGATGGAGCCTGGAGAGGGTGAGGTTTGAGGAAGGGTGGTACCTCAGACAGGTACAATGCCATAGACTCCACCTTCCAAGCCAACCATTCCCTCATGGGAAACTATTGTTGCCAATCTCCAGGTGGGGGCTGGAGATCACTCAGAATTACAACTGCTCTCTAGGAGGGAGGGAGAATAGATGGAAAGCTGAGGCAAGGGGGCAGATAATGGTAGGTTGATGGTTGGCTGGGAGGGAGATTGGGTTGCCAACACCAGGTTAGGAAAGGAAGGAATTCCTGAACTGCAGGCTGTGGAAGGTCAGTAGTTCAGCAGTTCGAGACCCGAGTGTGCCACATGACGGAGTGAGCTCCCACCTCTGGTTCCAGCTCCTGCCAACCTAGCAGTTCGAAAGCAAGAAATTGCAAGTAGATAAATAGGTACCACTTCGGTGGGAAGGTAACAGTGTTCCGTGCGCCTTGGTGTTTAGTCATGCCGGCCACATGACCACGGAAATGTCTTCAGACAGTGCTGGCTCTTCGGCTTTGAAATGGAGATGAGCACCGCAACCCTAGAGTCGGATTCGACTGGCTTTCGAGCAAGGGAACCTTTACTTTTACCTTAAGCAGCATGAAGATGAGATGGAAATGCCATTTGAGCCTTTTCTAACACTTATGCTGGAAGAATGTAAATGGTTCTGGAGGAAGACCATGACTTTTTGTAACTAATGATATAAAATGTGTTTTGTAGTCTGTTGCAAATCAAGACACACAGAGTGCAGGCATATCCAGAGATGAAGATGTCCAGTTGCCTGCAATAAGCCAAGGTTTTGTTTTACCTGAAGGGAAAATCATGCCAAATACCATTTTTGTAGGAGGAATAGATATACGGGTACGTACTTGTTTCAAAGTGTTGTGTGTTTTATAGGCTCCTGTATTCAGTTTGTTTACCTTTTTAACCCATTCCATTAAGACAGAGTCAGGAGGATCCTGGATGAACCTGACAGGCTGAAAACTGGGTTGAAACAAATGAACTTCAATGGGGATAAATGTAAAGTTCTGCATTTAGGTTGGAAAAATTAAATACATAATTATAGGATGGGGAGACTTGCCTTGCTAGTAGTATGTGTGAAAAAGATCTAGGGGTCTTAGTAGACCAGACACTGAACATGAGTCAGGAGTGTGATGCGGCAGCTAAAAAGGCAAATGCGATTTTAGGCTGTATCAACAGAAGCAGGACTTTTTTGGTAGAAAAAGCCCAGCAGAAACTCATTAGCATAATAGGCCACACCCAACAGCAGAAACTCATTAGTATATTAGGCCACACCCCCATGTTGACAGAAGTGTGGTCATCCAGCCACACCTACCTTTTGCTTCTTATTCTGTTTCCTTGTTTGTTGTCAAAACCCAGGGCTTGTTTTGTAGCAGGAACTCCTTTGCATGGTAGGCCACACACTCCAGATGTAGCCAGTCCTAATGAGTTTCTGCTGTTGGGTGTGGCCTGTTATGCTAATAAGTTCCTGCTGGGCGTGGCCAACTTGGGAGCCAGCCGGAACTCTGTTCCTGTGCATTCCTGCCCAGAAATAGCCCTGAACAGAAGTACAGTGCCCAGATCACACGAAGTGATGGTATCACTTTATTCTGCTGCGGTTAGACCTCACCTAGAGTCTTGTGTTCAGTTTTGGGCACCACAATTTAAGAAGGATATAGACAAGCTGGAACGTCTCCAGAGGAAGGAAATGAAAATGGTGAGGGGGTAATGGAGACCAAGTCCTATGAGGAAAGGTTGAAGGAGCTGGGTAAGTGTAGCTTGGAGAAGAGACGACTGAGAGGTGATAGGATCACCATCTTCAAGTGCTTGAAGGGCTCTCATCTAGAGGATGGTGCGGAGTTGTTTTCTGTTGCCCCAGAAGGTCGGACCAGAGCCAACAGATTGAAACTAAATCAGAAGTGTTTTCGGCTAAACGTTAGGAAGAACTTCCTGACAGTTAAAGCGGTCCCTCAGTGGAACAGGCTTCCTCGGGAGGTGGTGGTGGACTCATCTTCTTTGCAGGCTTTCAGACAGAGGCTCGGTGGCCACCTGACAGCAATGCGAATTCTGTGAACTGAGGCAGATTGTGAGAGGGTGGGTGGGAAGGATTGCCTCAGTGCCCTCTCATGGCCCTCTCTTACACATCCAGGGAAATGCTGATTGCCACTTTGGGGTCAGGTCTCCAGGCCAGTTTGGCTGGACATCCTGGAGGTTTTTTTTTTGTCATCTTCTGGGCGTGGAACAGTGGTCACTGGGGGAGTGGAGGGGGAAGCAATTGTGAATGCCTTGCATTGTGCACGGGGTTGGACTAGATGACCCTAGAGGGCCCTTCCAACTCTGTGTTCTATGATTCTGAAGGCCAATACCTTTTCACAATAGAAGGGCATTTCCTTCCTATATATTTATTTTTTGGATTTATATCCCGCCCTCCTTGTGGGGATTTTTACTGTCTAAATGACACGATCCCCGTGACTGCCTTCTACAACGGCTGGAACAGTGTCACTCAAGTGATATGAAAACAAACCATCCATAATCCATAATCTAACATAACAAAATTAGTGAGACTGATTTAGGGAGGGGTATTTTAAAAAAAAATTCAAGGTGAAATCAATGTGACAAAGAGAACATGGTTATGGTATTTAATTACAGCGGCAAGGATGACTTATGCTCAATTCTGGAAACAAGAGAAGATACCAGATAAATGGGAATGGATAAAGAAGATGGTTTTTATGGTAGAAATGGACAAACTGACAAAAAAACTCAGTGGAAAAGAAGATGCAGAATTTTTAGCAGATTGGAAAGACTTTAAAGTTTACGTAGAATTGAACTGGGATGTTAAAAATAGATTACTTTGCTTTGATGACTACTAAGAATAGAAGTAGTATAAGAAATGGATTGTATTTAAAATGTTACCTAAGAAGGAAAAATAGAAAAAGAAAATGTTTAAAATGAAGATTTGTTTACTGAGTAAGAACTGAATGTAAGAGAATACTGATTGAAATATTAATGGGGTGGAGCATCGCTGGGAGCCGGGGGAGGGAAGAAAAATTGTAGAACAGGATATGTTAAGAATTAATTATCAATTATGGAACATGCTACTATATCCTGTTAATAAAATTTTCTTTAAAAAAAAATTCCAAGAAAACAATTACTCACTCAGTCTGTCAACACACTTACCAAGATGCCAGTCCCTGTGCTTGGAAATAGCTTTATTAACTGTTCCTTATCTGATGGACCTGAGGTTCCTTTCTAGAGTCTGGCTCAAACAGGTTGTTGATGCAATTAATAGATTTTGATGTAATTTGTTAACACAAGGGTAGGCAACTTTTCTGGTGCCAAGTGCCAAAAAACCTGCAGTGTCTACTTCTGAAGGTGTTGGGTGTGCCAGAAAACAAAAGGGAGGGGGGCCACACCCCCACGTCGCCAGAAGTGTGGCCATCCAGCCATGCCCACCTTTTGCTTCTTATTCTGTTTACCTTGCTTGTTGTCAAGACCCAGGGCTTTCTTTGGAGCAGGAACTCCTTTGCACGTTAGGCCACACGCCCCTCATGTAGCCAATCCTAATGAGTTTCTGCTGTTTGGTGTGGCCTGTTATGCTAATAGGTTCCTGATGGGCGTGGCCAACTCAGGAGCCAGCCGGAATGCCGTTCCGATGGGTTCCTGCCCAAAAATAGCCCTGTGTATTTGTATTATTTTAACTCTGTTGTTATGCATGCAGAAACACTGCTTGATTTCTGTTGCTTTGATCGACAGCCAGAATTTATCTGTGCTTGGGGTAGATGAATTGGGAGGAGCTTATTTTGCATGGAGAACAATAGTTGTTGGACTAATGATATTTTAATAGAGCATACTTTTGTATTGTAATAATCTTACCCTAGGTGGATGAGACAGAAATTCAGAGTTTCTTTGCGTGATATGGCACTGTTAAAGAAGTGAAAATAATCACGGATAGAACTGGGGAGTCCAAGGGGTGAGCAGGATGTCGGTTTAATCTTTTTTTATTTTTTTAAAGACCAACCAAAATAGCTCAATACAGTATGCAGGCTTTTGATTTCTCCAGAACTCTTTATAAGGCTGAATATTAAAAAGCCAGGGATTTCCCCCCCTTTTTTTTGATAAAATGTGATTAATACAAGGAGTTGATTAAGATGCCAACATAACATGTTAGCAGTTCTCATTTGCAGTGGGTTGGAAGACAGAACTATACACAACAGTATTAACTGCTTTTTAGGTATGTAGTAGTAACGTAGGAAGGCCAACTGTTCTTAAACCAGCAAATCAAACTGCTATCTCTCAACCTTGAGATACTCTTCTGCCTGCTGTAAAGGGTTGAGAGACTTTACTTAAAGGTATCTGCGCTTTGTTTTAAAATTACGGAAGCAGCGTGCAACAGTGACAGAATAGAACAGTTATAAAGTATTAAGATCTAAATGAAAATAAGAACATAAGAAAAGCCAATGTTGAATCAGGCCAATGGCCCATCCAGTCCAACACTGTCACACAGCAGCCAAAATATACCAGGTGCCAACAGGAGATCCAGCAGCGGGGCCAGGACACTAGAAGCCCTCCCACTGCTGCCCCCCCCAGCACCAAGAATAGAGTGCATCACCTGCCCCAGACGGAGAGTCCCCATCTATCCCCTGTGGCTAATAGCCACTGATGGACTTCTGCTCCATATGTTTATCTAATTCCCTCTTGAAACTGTCCATGCTTGTAGTTGCCACCACCTCCTGTGGCAGTGAATTCCATATGTTAATCACTCTTCGGGTGAAGAAGGACTTCCTTTTGTCTGTTCTAACCCGACTGCTCAGCAATTTCATGGAGTGCCCACGAGTTCTTGCATTGTGAGAAAGGGAGAAAAGTGCTTCTTTCTAAACCTGCTCAATCCCATTCATAATCTTATAAACCTCGATCATGTCACCCCTCAGCCATCGTTTCTCCAAGCTAAAGAGCCCCAAGCGTTTTAACCTTTCTTCATAGGGAAGGTGTTCCAACCCTTTGATCATTCTAGTTGCCCTTCTCTGCACTTTTTCCAGCGCTATAATATCCTTTTTGAGATGTGGTGACCAGAACTGTACACAGTATTCCAAATGAGGTCGCACCAATGATTTATACAGGGGCATGATGATACTGGCTGATTTGTTTTCAATTTCCTTCCTAATAATCCCCAGCATAGCAAACTCGTCATGACTCCACAACGCCTGGCTGCTCTCCACCCCCTGGTTCCGAGACCTCGTTCCTGCTCTCTGCTTCTGGCTTCTGACCCAGGCTTGATTCACCCTGCTCCTGGTTTGTGATTTGGACTGTTTCTCTCGGCTCCTGCTTCACCCTTCTGGCTCCAGATCCCGCACTGAACTTGGACTTCCCTCTGCCTCCACTCCAGGCCACTGCAGCAAGGGAAACAGACAGGCTGACGACATGTCAGCAAGCCTGACGGAAGGGAGGTTGGCCTCCTTCGTTAGGCATGAGAGGCTCTCTTGTGGCGGTTCCTGAGTCGGGGTCTGGCGAAACCGGGACTGGACACTGAGCATTCAAAAGGTTTTTCCTCTCTTGTGTGTTCTCTGATGCTGTTGAAGACTGCCACTCCGACTGAATCTCTTTTCACGCTCTGAGCATTCAAAAGGTTTCTCCCCTGTGTAGGTTCTTCCCTCACCAGGTAAGGATAAATTCTTATAAAGATGTCCAGTCTGACTGAATCCGTTTCCTCACTCTGAGCATTTAAACGGTTTCTCCCTTCTGTGGGTTCTTTGGTGCTTTCGGAGATGACAACTCTGACCGAATCTCTTTCCACACTCTGAGCATTCAAAAGGTTTCTCCCCTGTGTGGGTTCTTCGGTGCAGCTGAAGAGTACCGATCACACTGAATCTCTTTCCACATTCTGAGCATTCAAAAGGTTTGTCCCCTGTGTGAGTTCTTTGATGGTATTGAAGACTGCTGCTGTGACTGAATCTCTTTCCACACTCTAAGCATTTAAAAGGTTTCTCCCCTGTGTGGGTTCTTTGATGTAGATGAAGAGTGCCACCCTGACTGAATCTCTTTCCACACTCTGAGCATTCAAAGGGTTTCTCCCCTGTGTGGATTCTTTGGTGCTTCCGAAGAGAGCCACTCTCACTGAATCTCTTTCCACATTCTGAGCATTCAAAAGGTTTCTCCCCTGTGTGGGTTCTTTGGTGGTTTCGAAGAGCATCACTCACCCTGAATTTCTTCCCACACTCTGAGCATTCAAAAGGTTTCTCCCCTGTGTGGGTCCTTCGATGCTTTTGAAGATGGCCACTTCTACTGAAACTCTTTCCACACATTGAGCATTCAAAAGGTTTCTCCCCCGTATGGATTCTCTGATGTTGCTGAAGATGGTTACTCCTGTTGAATGTCTTTCCACACTCAGAGCATTCAAAAGGTTTCTCCCCTGCGTGGATTCTTTGATGCAGTTGAAGACAGTCACTCCGACGGAACCTCTTTCCACACACTGAACATTCAAAAGGTTTCTCCCCTTTGTGGGTTCTCTGATGCTGTTGAAGACGGCCACTTGTACTGAGTCTCTTTCCGCACTCTGAGCATTCAAAAGGTTTCTCCCCTGTGTGTGTCCTTCGATGCTTTTGAAGATGGCCACTCCTACTGAAACTCTTTCCACACATTGAGCATTCAAAAGGTTTCTCCCCGTATGGATTCTCTGATGCTGCTGAAGATGGTTACTCCTGTTGAATGTCTTTCCACACTCAGAGCATTCAAAAGGTTTCTCCCCTATGTGGATTCTTTGATGCAGTTGAAGACAGTCACTCCGACGGAACCTCTTTCCACACACTGAACATTCAAAAGGTTTCTCTCCTTTGTGGGTTCTCTGATGCTGTTGAAGACGGCCACTTGTACTGAGTCTCTTTCCGCACTCTGAGCATTCAAAAGGTTTCTCCCCTGCGTGGATTCTTTGGTGCACAAGGAGCTGTGAATTATTTCTGAAGTACTTTCCACGCTGAATGGATTTACTTCCCTTCATTATTCTCTGCTTTGGAAGCTGTACATCACACTGTCTGCCATCTCTCTTCTCAATCATGTTGCTGCCTTTCTTTCTCTTACGACTGCCTCTATTCCTGATGTTTTGTCCCAAGTCTTCATTTTTAACTTTTTCTGGCCTTTGCGGATGAAGTTCTTCACCCCCTTCATTCCTCTGATTATCCTCTGCTGGAATAAACAGAGAGATCCTGTTAGCACCTGGGAGGGCTGGTAAAGGTCCCAAGGCATATTATGTGACTGCAGGAGGAAAGGATTGACAGCCCTTTGGCCTCGTCCACCCCTCCACCTTTCTCCAAAATATCTAGTATTTATTACGGAGTGAGCTCCCGTCTCTGGTCCCAGCTCCTGCCAACCTAGCAGGTCGAAAGGAAGAAATTGCAAGTAGATAAATAGGTACCGCTTCGGTGGGAACAGTGTTATACAGATGAATTTCCAGTCAAAAAATGGAGTCAAGAATGAGGAGGAAGATGTCAGAGTTGCACTAAATTGCAACTAAAAGACCTGATAACTGTTAGGCCAGGCAGCCTATCCAAAATTGACGGCTTTCTGAGCACAACCAGGAAAATACATGAAATTTTATATGTGAAACGACGTCATCACACCATCATCATTAAAATAATATTCAAAAAGCATAATCGGTTACAAAAAATTAAACATCATCTGAATAAAAATCCCCTTATTGGTCAAATGTAAAGAAAGGTGTCTCAGTGCAACGGCGTCAATTGTTTACGTAACCTAACCTGAATACTATCGAGCGAGGATTCTATACCCTCAAACAAAGGAGTTTTTCTCTGATACGGAGCTAAAAATCCCTTTTTGACCCAGGCACTGCGAAATTGTAACCGAAACAATTAAAAACCATGAACTTTATATCTGTCTTTTACCAAAAGAATGTTATTGTCTTGTCTGCTAGCATGAGCTAAAAATTTAACCCAACCTAGAAGAGAAAGGCCTACTACTTCATAGGCCTTTATTAAATCCCAAGAAAATCTTGCTTAGGGAAAAAATCCTACCAAACCAGAAAAATATGGATAATCAGAAGGATATAAATGTTACAATCAGAAGGGGGAAAAAATGTTATAATCCCATCTATACTACAGCAGCATTCTGTGCGCCTTGACGTTTTAGTCATGCCGGCCACATGATCACAGAAATGTCTTCGGACAGCGCTGGCTCTTTGGCTTGGAAACGGAGATAAGCACCGCAACCCTAGAGTCGGATTCGACTGGCTTTCGAGCAAGGGAACCTTTACCTTTACTTTACACCACCTCAACAAGTACCGCTGAGTTCTTGCCCAGGAGTTTCTGAGGTTCTAGATTTCAGGCCTCCAGAAGGCTGCCCTCCCTCGTTACCCAGTAGGCTACATGACTGTACCAAACCAAATGTTGTTCAGAAGTGAATCAGAAATCCCCCAAGGCCATTCCTTGCCTGTTCCCTTGACCCAACCGTGAAGGATACTCACTCTCAGCCAGCTCATTCAGGAAGGAAATATGCTCTTGGGGTCCTCCTGAGAAACTCTCCAGCCTTTCTTTGGATGCAAGGCCGTTGTCTGCCTCCACCATAGTCTCTCTTATACCTCTGGCTTCTTCTGCAGACAGGAGAGAGAAAGAAAGGCAGAGAAAGTAGTTATTTTTATATGGGAAAGAATTTCAAAAGTAAAAAATTCTTCTGGAAGGATCAAGACCAAAGCCTACAATCCTAACCAGTATAAAGGGACTGGATCTGTGAGGCAAAGCACCCCAGTTCCCCCAAGGGTTAACACGATTATTAAGTGGCCCAGTCTGACTTGCAGGTCTTCATTATTTCAGTCATCCTGCAGCTTACGTCCTTATCTTTTTCAAGGCCAGAGAAAATTCCGTCAAAGAGAAGAAAAAGATGATATTGGATTTATACCCCACCCTTCACTACCCAAAGGCATCTCAGAGCGGCTTACAAACTCCTTTTCCTTCCCCTCCCCACAACAGACACCCTGTGAGGCAGGTGGGGCTGAGAGAGTTCTGACAGAAACTGCTCTTTTTCAAGAACAGCTCTTATCAGAACTACAGCTTGCCCAAGATCATCCAGCAAGTGCATGTGGAGAAGTGGGGGAATCAAACCCAGTTCTCCCAGATTAGAGTCCTGGGGCACGTAACCAGGAAACCAAACTGGCTCTCAAACAATGACCCAATCAAGAAGGACCCTTGATTGGGTCGTTAGGACCACCTGACCCTAGAGAGGCAGAAAGTATAATATGGGTATAAACCAGAGGGAAGCCGGGCTAACTTTACGCTCATGCCAAGCAAGAAGAAGAGGAAGAAGAGGAGGAGGAGATTGGATTTATACCGCGCCCTTCACTTGGAGTCTCAAGTACGCCTTCTTATTTTCTTGCTTCATCACAATGAAGAGTTTTCTGTAGAGTAACTTAGGCTACAACTGGAATATTTATGCTGCAAGAAGGGGTGCCATCGAATACCAAGTATTTCATTAGTAGAAGAAGAAGAACATAAGAACATAAGAGAAGCCCATGTTGAATCAGGCCAGTGGCCCATCTAGTCCAACACTCTGTCACACAGCGGCCAAAATATACCAGGTGCCATCAGGAGATCCAGCAGTGGGGCCAGGGCACTAGAAGCCCCTCTCCCACTGCTGCCCCCTCCAGCACCAAGAACAGAGTGCATCACCTGCCCCAGACTGGGAGTTCCCATCTATACCCTGTGGCTAATAGCCACTGATGGACTTCTGTTCCATATGTTTATCTAATTCCCTCTTGAAACTGTCCATGCTTGTAGCTGCCACCAACTCCTGTGGCAGTGAATTCCATGTGTTAATCACTCTTTGGGTGAAGAAGGACTTCCTTTTATCTGTTCTAACCCGACTGCTCAGCAATTTCATAGAGTGCCCACGAGTTCTTGTGTTGTGAGAAAGGGAGAAAAGTACTTCTTTCTCAACCTGCTCAATCCCATTCATAATCTATAAACCCGACATGGAGAAAAGTACTTCTTTCTCAACCTGCTCAATCCCATTCATAATCTTATAAACCTCGATCATGTCACCCCTCAGCAGTCGTTTCTCCAAGCTAAAGAGCCCCAAGCATTTTAACCTTTCTTCATAGGGAAGGTGTTCCAACCCTTTTATCATTCTAGTTGCCCTTCTCTGCACTTTTTCCAATGCTATAATATCCTTTTTGAGATGTGGTGACCAGAACTGTACACAGTATTCCAAATGGGGTCGCACCAATGATTTATACAGGGGCAGTGATGATACTGGCTGATTTGTTTTCAATTCCCTTCCTAATAATCCCCAGCATAGCGTTGGCCTTCTTTATTGCAGCTACACACTGTCTAGACATTTTCATTGAGTTATCTACTTCGACTCCAAGATCTCTCTCTTGGTTCAGTCTCTGCCAGTTCAGACCCCATCAACGTGTATTTATATCTAGGATTTTTGGCTCCAATGTGCATCACTTTGCACTTGGCCACATTGAACCCCATTTGCCACGTTGATGCCCACTCACCCATCCTCGACAGATCCCTTTGGAGTGCCTCACACTCCTCCCTGGTTTTCACCACCCTGAACAACTTTGTGTCATCTGCAAATTTAGCCACTTCACTGCTTACTCCCAATTCCAAATCATTAATAAACAAGTTAAAAAGCATCGGACCAAGTACTGATCCCTGTGGTACCCCACTGCTTACCACCCTCCACTGAGAAAGTTTCCCATTTATACTCACTCTCTGTTTCATATTTATAAGCCAGTTTTTGATCCACAAGAGGACTTGTCCTTTTATCCCATGACTATTGAGCTTACTTAGGAGCCTTTGATGAGGAACTGTTCTTGACAGGATCGTTTCCAGATCACAGGCAGAGCAGATGTTTCTAATCCCATCCAGGGGGAAGGGTGTGTTGTAAAGATGGGGAACAGGGAAGTGAGAATCTGGCCCCTTCCAGGGTCTTTCTGGGGGCCTCTCATCCCCAGCTTTGCCTCAGGCCAGGAGGTATCTTCTCAGGCTTGGGAAGAGGAAATCTTTCACTTCACCTCCTACCTGGTCCTTTTAATTAGGGGTGCGGGGGTCCTTCTGCATGCCAAGCAGGTGTCCTGCCAGGGAGCCACAGCCCCTCCCCAAGCAGCGGAAGAGGCCTCAGAACGGTATATTGCTCTTCCTATCATTTCATTTATTAGGTTTAAAAGCCCATAAACCCGTGCACCTTAAAAAGTTGACAGGTTTAAAATCACAGCAAAACAACATTTCGCCACGTCCGTTATGCGGTTAAAACAGAAACTATTCAACGCAGGGGTCTCTGTCTTCTGGGAAGGGTGAGAATTTCAGTAGCCATTTCCTCAAAAATTTTCCTCTCCCCATCTGTATGTTTAGGGCAATGGGGGAAAAAATGCAGGAGAGGGCATCTACATGCCTCATGGCTGTTCAATATTTTGATTCGTGCCTCTATTCAATGACAGCAATGCACGTCTTTGGCACCGAGGAAAGAGCCTTACCCAGAAAGGCCACGTTCCCACGGTTCTCCCGCATGACTTCCCAGTACAGAGCTCTTTGTCCCGGATCCAGCAGGGCCCACTCTGCCACCGTGAAATACACGGCCACCTCCTCAAAGGAAAGGGGACCCTGAAAGAAAAAGCAGATTCCCTCGTCAAGAGGTCAGGACAGGCAGAGACGGCGCATGGGAAGGGAGCAGTCTGGGAGGGGGCAGGATGTCAGGCTTGGGATGGGTCAAGGGTGTTAAGACGATATCTCAGCCGGACACCCTGTAGAAACTGCAGGAGCAGAAGCCCCCCCAGAGAAAGGAGGAGGGACCCAGGCTGTCCCCCCCCTTCCCGTTCCGTTCATCTCTCCTACCTGGGCTGGAGGGGCAGCAGCTGTTTCCCCACCTCTGAAAGGACGACGGCTCAAAAGCATCTCTTCACCGCCTGTTCCTGAGACAAAGGAGGAAGGAAGGGGGTTTTGCTTGTTTGTTCCCTGCTTCACAAAACCCCTTCCTACAGTTGTGAACAAGGCTTCCTCTAAGCTGTGGTGTTCTTGTGAGCAAAAATTCTACTTTGTGAGTTTCTGGCATTAAAGTTGTGAGCGAGCCATTTGGCTACTGCAGAAAATTAGTTTGCTCTGGAGCCCCATCCTTCCTGAGCAAAGACAAAAAGGTGTGAGCCGGAGGCTAGAAAATTGTGAGCTAGCTCACACTAGGCTCAGCTTAGAGGGAACGCTGGTTGTGAAACTTTGCCCCGAGTACACGCAACATATTTTTAAACACATTTTACAGCTAAATTCTGGGAGAGGCGGAAGAGAAGCATCAGGTACCTATGAGCCTCTGGGATTACAAATGACGGAGACTGTGGAATCGCCGTCAGTGTAGTTTTTACTAATTTTACAATTCTATGTATAAATGTGTATTTATGTACCGAACCATCCCACCATCACAATAAAAAAAAAATGGAGAGAGGTGGAATGGTATATCATGGGGAAATTTCCTAAGCCGTTTATAGTGATTTTAATGCAAGACTGGGCCATAAATGATGACCAATTAATTGAGGATATGATAGCATTGGAAAAAATGCAGGGAAGGGCAACTAGAATGATAAAAGGGTTGGAACACTTTCCTTGTGAAGAAGGGTTAAAATGCTTGGGGCTCTTTAGCTTGGAGATGGTGCGACCTCATTTGGAATACTGTGTACAGTTCTGGTCACCACATCTCAAAAAGGATATTATAGCATTGGAAAAAGTGCAGAGAAGGGCAACTAGAATGATAAAAGGGTTGGAACACTTTCCCTGTGAAGAAAGGTTAAAATGCTTGGGGCTCTTTAGCTTGGAGAAACGACGGCTGAGGGGTGACATGATCGAGGTTTATAAGATTATGCATGGGGTAGACCAGGTTGAGAAAGTACTTTTCTCCCTTTCTCACAATACAAGAACTCGTGGGCACTCCATGAAATTGCTGAGCAGTCGGGTTAGAACGGATCAAAGGAAGCCCTTCTTCACCCAAAGAGTGATTAACATGTGGAATTCACTGCCACAGGAGGTGGTGGTGGCTGCAAGCATGGACAGTTTCAAGAGGGAATTAGCTAAACATATGGAGCAGAAGTCCATCAGTGGCTATTAGCCACGGGGTATAGATGGGAACTCTCAGTCTGGGGCAGGTGATGCACTCTATTCTTGGTGCTGGGGGGGGCAGCAATGGGAGGGCTTCTAGTGTCCTGGCCCCACTGCTGGACCTCCTAATGGCACAGTGGTATTTTTGGCCACTGTGTAACAGAGTATTGGACCATTGGCCTGATCCAACATTGGCTTCTCATACCTTCTTAATTACCGTAATAGGGTTTTTTTTTTGAACTCTGAGTTTTATGACTATGAGATGGTTTTAAGAGATGCTGTGAATTTATGCTGGTTTTTGACTGTAATAAATAATTGACTGGCTGGCGGACAACACATTTCAGACACCTGTGAGACCTGCGTCTGGCCTGGGGGGAGGGAAAGAGGGAGGAGTAAATGATGTCACATGAAATGTTCCCTTTAAGCTGTGGAGTCTTGTGAGCAAAAATTCTACCTTGTGAGTTACTGGCATTAAAGTAGTGAGTGAGCAATTTGGCTCCTGCATAAATTAGTTTGCTCTGGAGCCCTCCTTCCTGAGCTAAGGCAAAAATGTGTGAGCCGGAGGCTAAAAAACTGCGAGCTAGCTCACACTAACTCAGCTTAGAGGGAACACTGGTCACATGACACTTCACTGTCACCTTCGACCAAGACATGACTTGAGCTCACCCGGAGAACAGAGGGGTCCTATGAATGAGTTTCCAGAGTGTCTCATGGCATGCTAACTTCACAACCAGGTTTTCAGCCAGACGTAAGATCAACAGGACACCCTGTCTGCCCCAAGCCCCACCCCAGAGCTCCTAGGGGTGCCCGTCCACAGCCTCCCCTCCCTAATCCAGCATCTAGTTTCCCTCAGCAGCCCACCAGACGCACTTTTAAGACCCAGGATTCAAAATGATCTAGATAGGCCGGAACAGTGGGCTGAGACAAATAAAATGAATTTCAGTAGAGATAAGTGCAAAGTCCTACACTTGGGCACAAAAAATCAAAGGCACAGATATATAATGGGAGGGACCTGTTGGCTTGACAGCAGCACATGTGAAAGGGATCTGGGTGTTCTGGTTGATCACAAGCTCAACATGAGCCTGCAGTGTGATGCGACTGCAAAGAAAGTTAATGCGATCTTAGGATGCATTAACAGAAGCGTTGTGTCCAGATCACGGGAGGTGGTAGTTCTGCTCTATTCTGCTATGGTCAGGCCTCACCTGGAGTCCTGTGTCCCGTTTTGGGCACCAGACTTTAGGAAGGATGTTGACAAGCTCGAGCGTGTCCAGAAGAGGGCAACCGGGACGATGAGAGGGTTGGAATCCAAGTCTTATGAGGAAAGGCTGAAAGAGTTGGGTATGTTTAGCCTGGGAAAGAGAAGGCTCAGAGGGGATATGATTGCAGTCTTCAAGTATTTGAAAGGCTGTCATGTAGAACATGGAGCAGATCTATTCTCTCTTGCTCTGGATTGCAAAACTAGATCTAATGGGTGGAAATTACAAGGGAGTCGATACTGGCTAAATATCAGGAGAAACTTCCTGACTGTAAGAGTGGCTGAGCCGTGGAACAGACTGCCTCGGGGGGGGGGGGGATGGATGCTCCTTCACTGGACATTTTCAAGTGGAGGCTGGATGACCATCTTTCGGGTATGTTGTAGGTCTCTCTTTTGGCTTTGCTCCTGCAGAGTGTAGAGGGTTGGACTAGATGACCTGCAAGGCCCCTTCCAAGTCTTAACATTCTGTGATTCTATGACAGGCACATAAATCAAATTTACCCATGATTATTGGCCCCCAGGAACTGGTTTTCAGAGCTCTGCTGCCCCAGAAGGTGGAGGCTCCCTTTATTCACCAGGCTGAATAGTTTTACCGAGGTTTGTCTACCTTTTCTCTTTTGAGCCACCTCGAGATCCTCTTACAAAAGGAAGCTGAGATGTGATTATTTTAATAAATGGGAGGGATTGCCCTCCATTAATTTGTCTAATCTCCTTTGAGAGGCATCACAGTTAGTGGACACTGCATGCTACAAATTAGGTCAGCGTTCTGCGAAGAAATATTTATTTTTTCCAGACCTGAACTCTCTGCCTATCAAATTCACTGGGTACCCCAATCACATCGACGCACGACGAGTCCTTACCACCGGAGAGGGCATCTTGGGCACGCTCCACGGCCTGCGCTCTCTGCCCTTGCTCCAAGGAAGCTCCTTCCACCTCAGGGACTGTAGCGTCTTTCTCCAGGGATGGTGCCCACATCTGAAAGAGCAGCGAGGGAGAGGGGTAAGAGGGGGAATGGGAAAGAGACCAAGGAATGGATCCTGCCCCCCTCCCAGACTCTGCACCCTTCCGTCAGCAGACCTGGTGAGTTCTCTGGAGGGCTAAGAAATTCTCCAGTAGAAGAGGCCACTGAAGGAGGCCATTAAATCTCCCACTTGGATGATTCACACTTGGACAGATGTCTGGCTGGGAACCTTTAGGATAAGGCCAGATATAGCTGCATGAATTGGACACACCTGGAGGGAATCCCTCTCACCTGTTCTGTCTGCCTCTTCTCCTCGGCCTGACTCAGGAGGAAGCCTTCGGCCAGGGCCACTGCCTGGGAACTGGTCTCCGGCCCGCATCCTCGGACCCAGCCCTGCATTTCCCGGGGCAGGAGAGTCAGGAACTGCTCCAGGATCACCAGGTCCAGGATCTGCCTCTTGGTGCGCCTCTCCGGCTCCAGCCAGTGGCGGCAAAGTCCATGGAGCTGGCTGCAAACCTCTCGGGGCCCAGCGGCCTCCTGGTAGCGGAACTGCCGGAAGCGTCGGCAATGGACGTCTGAGGCTGCAGTGAGCTGATCACGGGTACCTGGCCCCGGGCTTTCCCCGAATTCAACACCACTCCCAGCTTGGGTGGGACGGGGGCCTTTCCTTGCTGTCTTTCCAGTCCCAGGTCCTTCTGGGTTCTGCTCTTCCATCTTCTCCTTCCCCTTCTCTTGGGTCACCTCTGACTGCGTAAAGATGCCTTCAGTCACCTGGCTAAGAAGAGTAGCTTCTCTCTGGGGGTGAAGAAGAGACACAAACGTTACGACAGGAAATCAAACACAATGGAGGTACACCCCTGAGCATCAGAAACCTTCGTATGCTCAGGAGATAGACAAGAATTGCCCTGGTGGATCAGAGCAAAAGGGCTTCTTGTGGTTTGTAGATCAGCGTTAATATCGCTATTCTCTAAACCTGGCTATTTTAGACATGCCTCCATGGTTAGCCACAGGGAGGCCCGACCCTTGCCTACACGTCCAGGAAGGTCGTCCGCTAAAGCCAGCAGAGCAGTCTCCGTCCCATGCACGGGGGGGGGCTGAGAACAGCCAGCAAAGGAGCGATAGGAGAAATCCTGGAAGGGAATCTGCTCCTGCGAGTCTCGATCTGTTGACATCTCTCTGCGGGGGAGGGGGGCGTTTTGGGAACAGGCAATTTTAAAAAAAAACAATTGCTTGCATTTTGAGCCTGTTTAATACCATCTCCCCATCAAGAAAGGAGAAGAAAAGCAGGTGATACCAGCGCTTCTCTCTCCCAGGACTGAAAAGCTTACCTCCCACCCACCCCGCAAGCTAAAGGTTTCCCTTGCTGGAAAGTCCTATGCAACTCTAGGCTTGCGGTGCTCATCTCCGTTTTCAAGCCGAAGAGCCGGCACTGTCCGAAGATGTTTCCCCTCCCTTACTTCTACATAAACCTGCCCGGGATCGGCTGCCCGGTCCCCTCCCCTTTGCAGATCTGAAGCCCTCCCTGGTCTCTAGCCATTCAAATAGCAAAGCCCCACCACCGGAAATGACTTTTCCTCTCCTCCCACCAGCCTCGCTCCGCCTGTCCAGCAATGCAGCTCGCTTGCATTTAACCCTTTCCGTGCTGCAGACGCTGGAGAAAAGCCGCCTCCTTCCTTCCCCCGGACCATCCTGCCCCCGAGGCGCCGCGCCCGGACTGGGGACTTCAGGCGGGCGGCCCGAGACAGCGACGCCGCCCTCGGATGCAGCCGGACGGGGCGGCTCGCAAGTCGCTCGGCACAGGGAGGCCTTGCCCGGGCGGGGGGCGGACTCTGCAGCACGGAAAGGGTTAAAGGGAGGAATAAGACTTTCAGTCCAGCTGGGAGAGAGAAGGAAGGCGGCTCCCTCCCGCCAGGGGGGCTGAGAGTTCAAAAAAGAACATAAGAGAAGCCAATGCTGGATCAGGCCAAATGGCCCATCCAGTCCAACACTCTCTGGGTCACACGTGGCCAAAAACACCAGGGGCCATCGGGAGGTCCAGCAGTGGGGCCAGGACGCCAGAAGCCCCCTCCCACTGTTGCCCCCCTGCCCAAGCACCAAGAATACAGAGCATCCCTTGCCCCAGACCGAGAGTTCCTATAGGAACATAAGAGAAGCCCATGTTGGGTCAGGCCAGTGGTCCCTCCAGTCCAACACTCTGGGTCACACAGTGGCCAAAATATACCAGGGGCCACCAGGAGGTCCAGCAGCGGGGCCAGGACACCAGAAGCCCTCCCATTGTTGCTTCTCCCCCCCAAGCACCAAGAATACAGAGCATCCCTTGCCCCAGACCGAGAGTTCATATAAGAACATAACAGAAGCCAATGTTGGATCAGGCCAATTGCCCATCCAGGTCAGCACTCTGTGTCACACAGTCGCCAAAACCACCAGGGGCCATCAAGAGGTCCAGCAGTGGGGCCAGGACACTAGAAGCCCCCACACTGTTGAACCCCCCCCCCGCAAATCACCAAGAATACAGAGCATCCCTTGCCCCAGACCGAGAGTTCATATAAGAACATAAGAGAAGCCCATGTTGGATCAGGCCAGTGGCCCCTCCAGACCAACACTCTCTGGGTCACACAGAGGCCAAAAATACCAGGGGCCATCGGAAGGTCCAGCAGTGGGGCCAGGATGCCAGAAGCCCCCTCCCACTGTTGCCCCCCTGCCCAAGCACCAAGAATACAGAGCATCCCTTGCCCCAGACCGAGAGTTCATATAAGAACGTAAGAGAAGCCCATGTTGGATCAGGCCAGTGGCCCATCCAGTCCAACACTCTCTGTGACACACAGTGGCCAAAAATACCAGGGGCCATCAGGAGGTCCAGCAGTGGGGCCAGGACATGAGAAGCCCTCCCACTGTTGACCCCCCCCCCCAAGCACCAAAAAGACAGAGCATCCCTTGCCCCAGACCGAGAGTTCCTATCTATACCTTGTGGCTAAGAGCCGTTGATGGACTTCTGCTCCATATGTTTATAAGAACATAAGAGAAGCCAGTGTTGAATCAGGCCAATGGCCCATCTAGTCCAACACTCTGTCACACAGCGGCCAAAATATACCAGGTGCCATCTGGAGGTCCAGCAGTGGGGCCAGGACACTAGAAGCCCTCCCACTGCTGCCCCCCAGCACCAAGAATAGAGTGCAGCACCTGCCCCAGACTGAGAGTTCCCATCTAGACCCTGTGGCTAATAGCCACTGATGGACTTCTGCTCCGTATGTTTATCTAATTCCCTCTTGAAACTGTCCATGCTTGCAGCTGCCACCACCTCCTGTGGCAGTGAATTCCATACGTTAATCACTCTTTGGGTGAAGAAGGAGGGCTTCATATCTTTTTCCTTTTGCACCCTGCGGGCATTTTCCGCTCCCGCGCCCAATGCATTTGCAGCTCACCCGGTCCTGCGGTCGGAGGCGGCGGCTGCACCGGACGGGACCCCCCGCCCTTCCCCATTGGGAGGAGGGCCGGGAGGGTGGGGGGCGAGGCTCTGGGAGGAAGTGACGGGCTGCCTCCGCCCCCTCCTGAACCCGCCTCTGCAAGAAGCGCGCCTTCCAGGCCGATCCCCCCCCCCGGCTGCAGATTTCCCCCGTTTGCAGAAGCCAGACTTGGACTCTCGCTGCAAAGGCCCGGAGGTAAAAACTGCACGGGGCGGGGGGGAGGCCGGGGAAAGCCCCCTTGCAGCCGCCCCGACCACCACCCTGGGGGATGTGTGTGGCCTGGGAGGGGGGTGTTTTCCTCCTGCCTTCCTCTCTGCAAAGCCAGGAGGGTCCCGGCCAGTGCTCCCTCTAGGCGGAGTGAGTGTGAGCCGGCTCACAGGTCTTTTTAGCCCCCGGCTCACGCCTTTGTGTCTTAGCTCAGGAAGGCAGGCGCCAGAGCAAGCTAATTGAATGCACTTGCTAAATCGCTCGCTCGCAACTGTAATGCCGGGAGCACACAAAGTAGGATTTTTGGGCTCCACAGCTTAGGGGGAAGCATTGGTCCCTGCAGCCGCAGCAGCGCCTTCCTCGGGGCGGAGACCTAAGGCGCCTTCCCTGGGCCCCTGGGGATGCGATGCCCTGAAAGGGGGCTCCTTCTTCCCAGGGTGGGCCCTTTGCCTCTTCCCCGGAAAAGTCTTCCTAGAAACAGCATCCCAGCCAGTGTTCCCTCTAAGCTGAGTGAGTGTGAGCCAGCTCACAGTTTTTCAGCCTCCAGCTCAGGAAGGAGGGGGCTCCAGAGCAAACTAATTCAGGCAGCAGCCCAATGGCTCGCTCACAACTTCAATGCCACTAAGCTCACAAAGTAGAGTTCTTGCTCACAAGACTCCACACCTTAGAGGGAGCATTTTAGCCGGTGCTCCCTCTCAGCTGAGTTAGTGTGAGCTAGCGCACCGTCTTTTAGCCTCCGGCTCACGCGTTTTTGTCTTGGCTCAGGACGGGTGGCTCCAGAGCAAACTGATTTATGCAATAGCCAAATTGTTGGCTCACAACTTCAATGCTAGCAGCTCAAAGAACAGGGTTTTTGCTCACAGGACTCCACAGCTTAGGGAGAATATTGATCCCCAGCCTCGTAGTTATAAGGACAAAAAAAAAACCCTTCCCAAATTGTTTCTCCACCATGGCTGCCGGGACTGGGGACTTCTCCTGCCTTATCTGGGAGCCTAGACTGTCCCGAAAGGGCCAGCCATGACAGTGTCTGTCTGCAGCAGCAGCAAAGAACCAGAGTCCACAAAACTCAGTGGCGGGGAAGGAGCTTCCGTGAGAGAAGAGCCGGAGTCCGGTGTGTCAGGTTTAAAAACAAGTAGATCCAGTCATTCTTGCACAAAGAAAAGTTTTATTGGATTATCTTGCTAAAACCCACAGTAGGAGGTCATTGTCAGGAATGGGGGGCGAAGCAAAGCAAGCTAACTTATAGTGTGATGCAATGAAGCGCCTAGCAAATGAAACATGAGCACTCGCGCGGGAACTCCCGGCGGGAGAAATACTTCATGAACGGGAGACTACTCCCCCCCTCCCCTTGCCTTCCCAGGACTGGAAAATTCTCAGTGAAACAAGAATAGTCCAAAGCCTACATTCAAGGCCACCGTGATAAGGAGAAGCGGCAGGGAAGAAGCTCCCACGTTTCTGCCTGCATAGCTACGCAAGCGCAAAGCAGGGTAGGGAACATAAAACAATGGATTCAGTGAGAAACATCAAAGGCATTTTCTGACACGGTGGGGGGTGTTTGGGTCCTGCCAGACTGCCCCCCTCCAAGAGGAGGCGGGGGTCCGACTGCCCACAGTCCGTGTGGGGTGGTCATCATACCTTAAAAAGGATGTTATAGCTTTGGGAAAAGTGCAGAAAAGGGCAACTAGAATGATAAAAGGGTTGGAAGCCTTTCCCTGTGAGGAAAGTTTGAGGCGCTTGGGGCTCTTTAGCTTGGAGAAACGACGGCTGAGGTGTGACGTGATCGAGGTTTATAAGATTATGCGTGGGATAGAGCAGGTTGAGAAAAAGGTACTTTTCTCCCTTTCTTACAATACAAGAACTCCCGCGGGCACTCCATGAAATTGCTGATCAGTCGGGTTAGAACGGATAAAAGGAAGTCCTTCTTCACCCAGAGAGTTATTAACACTTGGAATTCACTGCCACAGGAGGTGGTGGCAGCTACAAGCATGGACGGCTTCAAGAGGGAATTAGATAAACATCTGGAGCAGAGGTCCATCTGTGGCTATTAGCTGCAAGGTATAGATAGGAACTCTGGGGCAAGTGAGTCTTTCTATTCTTGGTGCTGGGGGGGCCAACAGTGGGAGGGCTTCTGGTGTCCTGGCCCCACTGCTGGACCTCCTGAGGGCCCCTGGTATTTTTTGGCCACTGTGTGACAGAGAGTGTTGGACTGGATGGGCCATTGGCCTGATCCAGCATTGGTTTCTCTGATGTTCTTATATCTGGGCAAGTGATGCTCTGTATTCTTGGTGCTGGGCAGGGCAACAGTGGGAGGGCTTCTGGTGTCCTGGCCCCACTGCTGGACCTCCCGATGGTCCCTGGTATTTTTGGCCGCTGTGTGACAGAGAGTGTTGGACTGGATGAGCCGTTGGCCTGATCCAGCATTGGTTTCTCTTATGTTCTTATATCTGGGGCAAGTGATGCTCTGTATTCTTGGTGCTGGGCAGGGCAACAGTGGGAGGGCTTCTGGTGTCCTGGCCCCACTGCTGGACCTCCCGATGGTCCCTGGTATTTTTGGCCGCTGTGTGACAGAGAGTGTTGGACTGGATGAGCCGTTGGCCTGATCCAGCATTGGCCTCTCTTATGTTCTTATATCTGGGGCAAGTGATGCTCTGTATTCTTGGTGCTTGGGGGGGGGGCAACAGTGGGAGGGCTTCTAGTGTCCTGGCCCCACTGCTGGACCTCCTGAGAGCCCCTGGTGTTTTTGGCCACTGTGTGACACAGAGAGTGTTGGACTGGATGAGCTGTTGGCCTGATCCAACATGGGCTTCTCTTATGTTCTTATATGAACTCTCAGCCTGGGGCAAGGGATGCTCTGTATTCTTGGTGCTTGGGGGGGTGGTCAACAGTGGCGGGGCTTCTAATATCCCGGCCCCACTGCTGCACCACCTGATGGCACCTGGTGGTTTTGACCACTGTGTGACACAGAGAGTTTTGGAGTGGATGGGCCGTTGGCCTGATCCAACATGGGCTTCTCTGATGTTTTTACTTTCCCTAGCATCCCCCCCCCACAGTATTTCCTCTTTCCCTCCTCCAGGCATCCCCTGCATCCTCTCCCCTTTCCCTGCCTCCTTCTCTCCTTCTCAGCCATTCGCCAACCTCCCATTTATCTGCTTCCCGTCTTCAGGTACATTTATTTAGAAATTCAATTTCTAAAGCGCTCTTCCCCATCCTTGGGGCTCAGGGCAGTGTACAATAATCATAAAGAGAATTAATACGTTAAAAACAGTAAAACAAACGCAGTACCCATTCAGATGGCATCTAAAACCAGATTTATTCTGACCCCCAAGGGGGAGTGGAAGGAAGGGAGACCGGGCTAAACGAGGACCCTCCCCCCTTGCTGTCCTCAGCCGTAGGCCTGGCCAAACATCTCTGCCTCACGGGCCCTGCTGAACTGGACTGGGTCCTGCAGGGCACGGAGGTCATGTGGCAGAGAGTTCCACCAGGACAACCGGATGCTTCTCGGGCCAGGGATCACTGGTACTTCACATTTAATTCATGTATACCTTTCTCCTCAGTGGAGGCCAAAGCAGCTTACAGTATTCCCCCCCGCCCCTTTTTATCCACACATCAACCTTGTGATGTCGGTTTGGCCAAAAGTCTGAGACTGGTCCAAAATCACCCAGTGGGCTTCTCCAGCGGATGGGGATTCGAACCTGGGCCCTGCTCTGAAGCGCTAACGGCCACACCACACTGGCTTTCATCAAGTGGCTACCTGTTAGTATTATTTAATGCCTAGCACCTTTTAATGTTGCAGTGTTTTATATGATTTTTGGATTATTTAAACTGCTTACTTGTGTGTTTTTTATTCTTTTATTATGGAAGCCGCCCCGCACCGGCTTCGGCTGGGAGGGCGACGTATAAATCTGATAAATAAAAATAAATTGAAGAGTGGCAAGCAGCCAGGCCTAGTTGAGTCTTGGAAGTTAAAACGGTATCAAGTCCCCCAGAGGTTGCTTCCAGGACTGAGGGTTGCCAACTCCAGGTACAACCTGGAGACATTCCAGAATTAGAACTAAATTCCAGACAGCAGAGATCTGTCCCCCTGGAGAAAATGACTGCTCAGGAGAGGGGACTCTGTGGCATTATATTTGGCTGAGGTCTGTCTGCTCCCCAAACCCTTCCTTTCTTCTCAGACTCCACCAGAAAATCTCCCAACCTGGCAACCCACCCAGGCCTGACTCTAATGAGTCCTCCCTCAAAGACTGGAAAGATCCCTGCCCTCTCCCCCTGCTTTTTTACTCAAGTGAAACCCAGCCTGGAACACTGGTTGCCTAGCAACAGCCCCTGGGGAAAATCCACTGCTTAAAGCTACAGGTGCTCATTTTATCGTACCAGTGTGTTTTGGGGTTTTTTTTTAGATTGCACATTTTTCTGCAAACCTGGGGCCCTTTTCAGGTTTCTAGAAAGATCTGTCTTGCCCATCCATAACTCCAGTCACCTCACCGGATGTAAGTATCCAAAGATTTGGCCGATTTGGGTATAAATATATAGAAGTGGGAGATTCAAGGCAGACAAAAGGAAGCGTTTCTTCATACAGGAATTTTCAGAGAAAAGGTTGAGATCTGTTTGTTCCTCAGCACTTATTTGGAAAAAACTTTCAGATGAAAAAAAACCTGGGAAATCTTGGAAAGCGCTCCTGTGAAATATTATCTCCTTTAGAAAATGCTTCTTAAGAGAAGGTTTTTCACACTCACAATACATAGCGTAAAAATAAAGGCTTTTCCTGTTTTTCCAGTGGACATTTTATGTAAGGCAATCTGCAGCATTAGATAACGATTAATCTTATGAATAGATACCCCCTTTTTCTGTTCTCTTACAAAGGAATTCCAAAGGGAGATTGGAAAGAGAGACTGCTGAATTGCAACTGTTAACGAATCGGCTCAAGATAATTCACCCTCCAGGGCTGAATCAAGACCTAGGTTTCCTGTCTCCTGTCCTAACCAGTGCCAATTTCTCCATGCCTACCACCCCTCTGCATATCACACCTAATTCAGTCATCCCTGCTATTGTCATTTGCCTGCTATTGTCATTAGGCATCTGAAATGACTCCACTCTCCAAGATATCAGGACAGATGAACTCACATCCTCACTGTATCTGAAGAAGTGAGCAAGTGACTCACAGCAACTCAACCCCTGCTACCAATGTTGCTAGTCTTTAAGGTACAACTGGACTCTTGCTCTTTCCATTTTCCCAAGGATATTTTTCTTCATCGTATATTAATTGTTGCCAAAAATCATTAACATTTGAAGAGTTTAATAATACATTATTGCAGAGTTCAGTGTTTTCAGTTTTATAAAGTTTAGTGTCCAGATATGGCTGACGGTCGCATCCAGGGCTCTTTTGTAGCGGGAACTCCTTTGCATATTAGGCGACACACCCCTAATGCAGCCAATCTTCCAAGAGCTTACAGAGCTCTTCTTATAGGGGCTACTGTAAGCTCTTGGAGGATTGGCCGCGTTAGGGGTGTGTCGCCTAATATGCAAAGGAGTCCCTGCTACAAAAAGAGCCCTGGTCACATCTAGTGTGACTGTGAGAGAGTTTCTTCTGTTGCAATAATACAGTCGATTTTGTTTACTGCAGAATTTGTTTTTCCACCTTTTCTTTTTTCCCTACCTCTCAGAATGTGCTGTTATCATAGAATACAGCAGTTTGCAGCTTTTTCTCAATATTGGGTACGCTTATAAAAAACAAAGATATTTATACTTTAAAATTCCATACATATGCCAAAGAGTAGAAATGTATACGCTAGGCTATGAATGATGCATTTTGTACTGTTAAATCCATGAGAGAATTTTAGGTTTGGTAAGAAAAGTTTCCATATTTCAATTCCCTCCTCCGCCTCAATTTTCATTTATTCTGGTAAAGAAAACCGAGAAGGGGGGGGGGGGGCTTTTTTTTTTTCACGTGGCTTCACAATTTTTGGAACTTTTACATCTTTAGTTGAGAATGAGGCAAGAGTTCTCGTATTGTGAGAAAGGGAGAAAAGTACCTCTTTCTCTACCTGCTCTACCCCATTCACAATCTTATAAACCTCGATCATGTCACCCCTCAGCCGTCGTTTCTCCAAGCTAAAGAGCCCCAAGCGTTTTAACCTTTCTTCATAGGGAAGGTGTTCCAACCCTCCTATCATTCTAGTTGCCCTTCTCTGCACTTTTCCCAAAGCTATAATATCCTTTTTAAGGTGTGGTGACCAGAACTGTACACAGTACTCCAAATGAGGTCACACCATTGATTTATATAGGGGCAATATGATATTGGCTGATCTGTTTTCAATTCCCTTCCTAATAATCCCCAGCATAGCGTTGGCCTTCTTTATTGCAGCTACACACTGTCTAGACATTTTCATTGAGTTATCTACTACGACCCCAAGATCTCTCTCTTGGTCATTTAGGTGGTGGTCGTCGTCGTGTAATGGCGGACGCATTTTGCTGAAGCTCCCTAACCTCTCTCCCAAAATCAACAAAGAAATCGTTGTAAACAGAGCTTTCTTTCTCTGATTATGGGAAGAAACACGAGAAGTAAATCTCTACAGAATAATTCGACTTCCAAGTCTGTAAAGGCTTTTTTCGCCAAAACAACAACAGCTATACCTGACTCTGTAGCCCAAGACGGCGCGACTAAAATGGCGACTTCAATACCCACGTCGAATCAAGAGCAACCCTCTGAAGGCATCGTGATCAGCAAAAAAGATCTTATGCAGATTCACCAAGACCTGCATCAGTCTTTAAAGACAGCCATGTCTGAACTCATTCAACCCATCAACAACACTCTCAACGACCTCATGAAAGAACTCCGTGAAACAACAAAAATGGCGGAAACAAACGCCGAACTTTGTACAACTCTACAAGAAGAGGTAAGGCATCTCCAAACCTTTGAATCTGATGTAAATACTAGAATCCTTGCCTTGGAAAACCACTGGCGCCAGCACAACCTTAAATTTCATGGATTTGAGGAGGGCAGTGAGGAGAACACTGATTTAGCGGTTTTTATTTCTACATGGTTGGCCCAGGCATTACAGTTAGAAGACGGGGTTGCCACTGCCATTGCAAGAGCTTATAGACTGGGCCCACTGGCTAGAGACATTTTGGTTAACTTTGTTTATCCCAGATCAAGAGACAAGGTATTAAGAGAAGCCAGGCTCAAAGGCTCACTACTATATAAAGACAGAAAAATTCTGGTGTTGTTGGATTTATCAACTGAAACACTAGAAAAAAGGAAAACTCTGAAATTCTTCGCTTCAGAGCTCTATGAGGAAAAAATACGATTTAGATGGAGCCCGTCGTCGGTCATTATAGTATTTAAGAATGGAACGCAACTGCTAGCCTCTAATAATGCTTCTGGTAGAGCCTTACTAAAAGCATGCGGGATTAAACTTTCTGTAGAAGAAGATAAACAGTTTCAAGACTGAGATGTGCATTTAACATAACAGCCTATGTATTCAACTGAATTTAGCTTGTGAAGACATCTTATATTTCTACACTTTCAACAGTTTTAATGCATATGAATGCAATTGGTACTAATTATTGGTTAAGTCTGGTTTGGTGAGATAGCTTAATTTAAAGTTATAAATTATACAGTGAAGATAACTGATTTCTTTTTTTTCCCAGGGTTTATTATAGATGACTGACTTCAAAGTATAGATATGGGCTGAGTTCAGACTGGCAATTTGCTCTGGTAGGGACCCGGGCCAGCAACGACTCAATCCTGGAGTAAATGGGGCGTTCACACAGGCACATCTGCCTGGCGTCCCCCACCTGTAGCCAACCCGTGCTGTTGCGCTTCACCGCCGGATTAAAAAGATACCTGATAAAACCCGTAGCAAATCCGAAAGCCCGTGTGGGTTGCGCGTTTCTCCGCTTCCGGGGAGTCTGAACGCGCAGCCGAAAAGCCGGGAGCAACCTGCATTGGGCAGAAGGCAGCAGCGGTGTGATTGGCTGTGCTCCGCTCCACTGCCCAATGCGGTGCCGGTGCTGCTGGGTCCTCCCCCAATCGGCAAAATGCGCTCATGCGCTTATGCGCATGAGCGCATGGGTGCGCACATGCACCCATACACCCACAGCTGAATTAATGGGGAAACGGCGAATACTTTGCAAATCTTGGCTGATTTTTCTTCAGATCCAGTATTTATAGGTTGTGATTTAAATTATTTAATAGATCCATGTCTAGATAGAACGTGTAATTCTTCAACTAAGGAACAAAAGAAAAAACAGCAGCCTACAGAATTGTTACAAACCTTGACTCAATTCCAATTGATCGATGTTTGGAGACAGTTAAATCCTAAAGAAAGACGATATACGTATTTTTCTCAAACTCATAATAACTTTCCCCCCCCAAAAAAGGAGGCGTATCTCAGTTAGCTTGTAATATAGAAAAGTGATATTGTCTGCTCTACAAACCACAAAAAGCCCTTTTGTTCTGATCCACCAGGGCAATTCTTGTGTGTTTCCTGAGCATATATGAGTTTCTGGTGTTCAGTGGTGTATCTCCATTCTGTTTGATTTCCTTTCTTAAAGTTTGTGTCTCTTTCCTTCCCCCCACCAGAGAGAAGCCTCTCTTCGTAGCCAAGTGACTGAAGGCATCTTTACGCAGTCAGAGGTGACCCCAGAGAAGGGGAAGGAGAAGATGGAAGAGCAGAACCCAGAAGGACCCGGAACTGGCAGGACAGCAAGGAAAGACCCCCGTCCCCCCCAAGCTGGGAGTGGTGTTGAATTCTGGGAGACCCCGGGGCCAGAGGTCCGTGATCAGCTCACTGCAGCCTCAGACGTCCATTGCCGACGCTTCCGGCAGTTCCGCTACCAGGAGGCCGCTGGGCCCCGAGAGGTTTGCAGCCAGCTCCACGGACTTTGCAGCCACTGGCTGGAGCCGGAGAGGCACACCAAGAGGCAGATCCTGGACCTGGTGATCCTGGAGCAGTTCCTGACTCTCCTGCCCCGGGAAATGAAGGGCTGGGTCCGAGGATGCGGGCCGGAGAGCAGTTCCCAGGCGGTGGCCCTGGCCGAAGGCTTCCTCCTGAGTCAGGCAGAGGAGAAGAGGCAGGCTGAACAGGTGAGGGGGTTCCCTCCAGATGTGTCCAGTTCAAGCAAGGATATCTGGCCTTCTCCTAAAGATTCCCTGCCAGACATCTGTCCAAGTGTCAATCACCCAAATGGGAAATTTTACAGACTCCTTCAGCAGCCTCTTCTACTACAGAATTCCTTATCCCTCCGGAAAATTCAGCAGGTCTGCAGATGGAAGGGTGCAGAGTCTGGGAGTGGGGCAGGATCCATTCCTTGGTCTCTTTCCCATTCCACCTCTTACCCCTCTCCCTCCCTGCTGTTTCAGATGGGGGCACCATCCATGAAGACAGAACCTACATTCCCTGAGGCGGAAGGAGCTTCCTGGGAGCAAGGGCAGCGAGCGCAGGCCGTGGAGCGTGCCCAAGATGCCCTCTCCTGTGGTAAGGACTCGTCCTGCATCGATGGGATTGGGGCGCCCAGTGAATTTGATGGGTAGAGAGTTCCGTTCAGGAAATAAATTAAATACTTCTTCACACAACACAAGAGTTAATCTGCAGCACTCCGTGTCCGCTGTGATGGTTCTAAAAGGAAATTAGACAAATTCAAGGAGGGCGATTCCTCCCATGTATTAAAATAATCACATCTCACCTTCCCCCCATAAGAGGAACTGAAGGTGGCTCAAAAGAGGAAAGGTCGACAAACCTGGGCAGAGACATTCAGCCTGGTGAATGAAGGGAGCCTCCACCTTCTGGGGCAGCGGAGCTCTGAGAACCAGTTCCTCGGGGGGCCAGTATTCATGGCGAAATTTGGCTTCTATGCCCATGTTTATAAAGGCACCTGGCAGGCTGCTCGGGGGAAACGATGCTGGAGTAGGGATGGGAGGGCTATGGATGGCCCAGCACCTCCAGATGCTTTGGGGGGGGTCCTTGGGAGGGGCTTTGGGCAGACGTGGTGTCCTGTTGATGTCGCATCTGCCTGAAAACCCCAGTTGTGAAGTCAGCATGCCAGGAGACACTCTCGAAACTCACTCATAGGACCCCCTCTGTTCTCCAGGTGAGCTCAAATCACACCTCAGCCGAAGGTAATGGTGTCCTGTGACACCATTTCCACCCCTCCTCTTTCCCTCCCCCCCCCCCAGGCCAGACACGGGTCTCTCAGAAGTCTGAAATACATTGGCAGCATTTATAACCCCTGAGGCTTGTAGGTACCTGGTGCTTCTCTTCTGCCTCTCCCTGAATTTAGTAAAATGTGTTTCATGGTTTGTTGAGTGTACAAAGGGCAGGGTTTCACAAACCTGGGAAGGGTGTGTGTGAAGCAGGGGACAAGCGAGAAAACACCCTTCCTTCCTCCTCTGTCTCATTAACAGGCAGGGAAGAGGTGCCGTTCAGCTGTCATCTTCTCAGAGGTGTGGAAACGGCGGCTGCCCCCCAGTCCAGGTAGGAAAGATGAGCGGGGGGGGGGTCAGCTGGGGTCCTTCCTCCTTTCTCAGGTGGGGGGCCCTTCTTCTGCAGTTTCTTCAAGGTGTCTGGGCGAGAGATCCTCTGAACGCCGTTCCCTTCACCCATCCCAAGCCTGACATCCTGCCCCCTCCCAGACGACTCCCTTCCCATGTGCCAACTCTGCCTGGCGTGATCTCTGAGGAGGGAATCTGCTTTTTCTTTCAGGGCCCCTTTTCCTTCGAGGAGGTGTCCATCGATTTCACCGAGGCAGAATGGGCCCTGCTGGATCCGGGACAAAGAGCTCTGTACAGGGAAGTCACGCAGGAGAACTATGGGAATGTGGCCTTTCTGGGTAAGGATCTTTCCTTGTTGCCATTGGTGCAAATTCCTGCCATTGCGAGGGGGCGTGAATCAAAATACTGAATAGCGACACACCATTTGGAGGCCTATCCCGCTACTTGGGCAGGGACCAGGGCTCACTAGCAGAGCATCTGCTTGGCATGCAGACGGTCCCAGGTTCAATCTCCAGAATTCTCAATTAAAAGGCTCAGGTAGGAGGTGATGTGGAAGACCTCCGCCCGAGACCCTGGAGAGCCGCTGCCGGATTGAGTAGACTTCAGTGGACTAAGGGGGGTCCGATTCAGTAGAAGGTAACTTCATGTGCTGCTCATGTGTGTGAACTTGCCCAGGGGCAACCGAGGCCAGTGTTGTGGCCATCACCCACTCAGAAAGACTCCGGAAGGGCCCTGATCCTCATTTCTCTGTTCCCCAACTTTACAACACGCCCTTCCCCCTGGGTGGGATTACCAACGTCTGCTCTGCGTGTGATCTGGAAGTGATCCTGTCAAGAACTGAAGCCTGGGTCCCCCCGGGGTCATTACTCTTTCTACCTGAGCAGCACCCAGTTCAGTGGGTTCACGAGGAGAGAAGAAGAAGAGGAAGAGATTGGATTTATACCCCACCCTTCACTGCCCAAAGGAGTCTCAGAGCGGCTTACAAACTTCTTTCCCTTCCCCTCCCCAGAACAGACACCCTGGGAGGGAGGTAGGGCTGGGAGAGTTCTTTCCAGAAATTGCTCTTTTTTCAAGAACAGCTGTTATCAGAGTGCACACGAGTAAAGCAGACCCCCCCCCTTTAAAAATATATCAAGGTTTGTTGATTTAAAAAGAAGATACCGCTAAACAGCACCTTTTCTGCAGCTCAGCAAAAGAAAAACAAGAAAAGCTAACTGTCCTATCGAATACACGAAACACTTGGTATTCAGTGGCACCTCTTGTTGTGGCATAACTATTCCAGCCGTGGTCTCGGTTATTGTACATAAAACTATACATCGTGATGAGGCAAGAAAATACCAAGGCGTACTAGTTTGGCCTGACCGTAAAATTAGCCTGGCTCCCCTCTGGCTGTCAGCTAGGCCTCTGGGAGTGAGGGGGGTGTTCTGGAATCTTGACTTTCTATTCTGCTGTGTCTTCTGAGCTGCTGTTATCTCTGCCTAAGCATTTGACCTTGGTGCCTACACTGCCTAGGGCAGTATTTCCCCTGGGAAGTGGGGTCCGTTATGGTGGCGGGCTTCTACCTGGGCTCTGATTGGCCCTGAGACATCAGAGGGTCTGTTTAAATAATGTATACCTGTTTGCTATGCGCGCTTTTTGCCCGCTCTAGCTCGAGATCGTTAAGATGTCTGCAATTGTCTCAATAAACTTTACTTCTTTGAAGAACTGCAATTGGGAACTGACATTGGCCATGCCTTCTGGGCAAGAGCTTAAACTCCTTCTGGGCAAGAGCTCCACTGTAGTTCTTGAGGGGGTGCTGTACCCTTGAAAACTAGATATTTTGGAGAAACGTGGAGGGGTGGTTAAAACCAGCCAAGCTGGACGAGGCCAAAGGACCTGTCAATCCTTTCCTCCTGCAGTCACATAATATGCCCTTGGACCTTACCAGCCCTCCCAGATGCTAACAGGATCTCTCTCTTTATTCCAGCAGGGGATGATCAGAGGAATGAGGAGGGTGCGGAACTTCATCCACAAAGGCCAGATACAGCTGAAACTGAAGACTTGAAAGAGAAAGTTAGGAACCAATGCAGATCTAAGAAAACCAAAGGCAGCAATACAACTGAGAAGAGAGACGGCAGATATCATAATGTACATTCTCCAAAGGACGGGATAATGAAGACAACTAAATCCATTCAGTGTGGAAAGTACTTCAGAAATAGATCACAGCTCCCTGTGCACCAAAGAATATGTACAGGCGAGAAACCTTTTGAATGCTCAGAGTGTGGAAAGAGTTTCAGTGAAACTGGCACTCTTCAGAAGCACCAAAGAACCCACACAGGGGAGAAACCTTTTCAGTGCTCAGAGTGTGGAAAGACATTCAGTCACAGGCGTAGTCTTCGGAAGCATGAAAGAACCCACACAGGGGAGAAACCTTTTGAATGCTCAGTATGTGGAAAGAGATTTGGGCAGAGTGGCCATCTGCTAAGGCATCAAAAAACTCACACAGGAGAGAAACCCTTTGAATGCTCAGAGTGTGGAAAGAGATTCCGCGAAAACTGCATTCTTCGATATCATCAAAGAACCCACACAGGGGAAAAACCTTTTGAATGCTCAGTGTGTGGAAAGAGATTTCATGAGAATGACCATCTGCTAAAGCATCAAAGAACCCACACAGGGGAAAAACCTTTTGAATGCTCAGTGTGTGGAAAGAGATTCAGTCGGAATGACCGTCTGGTAAAGCATCAAAGAACCCACACAGGGGAGAAACCTTTTGAATGCTCAGAGTGTGGGAGGAGATTCAGTGAGAATGGCACGCTTCGATATCATCAAAGAAACCACACAGGGGAGAAACCTTTTGAATGTTCATTGTGTGGAAAGAGATTCAGTCAGAGTGGCCACCTCCGAAAGCATCAAAGAACCCACACAGGGGAGAAACCTTTTGAATGCTCAGAGTGTGGAAAGAGATTCCGTGAGAGTGACACTCTTCGATATCATCAAAGAACCCACACAGGGGAAAAACCTTTTGAATGCACAGAGTGTGGAAAGAGATTCAGTGTGAGTTGTACTCTTCGGAAGCACCAAAGAACCCACACAGGGGAGAAACCTTTTGAATGTCCAGAGTGTGGAAAGAGATTCCGTGAGAATGGTACTCTTCGGAAGCACCAAAGAACCCACACAAGGGAAAAACCTTTTGAATGCTCAGAGTGTGGAAAGAGATTCCGTGAGAATGGTGCTCTTCAGAAGCACCAAATAACCCACACAGGGGAGAAACCTTTTGAATGCTCAGAGTGCGGAAAGGGATTCTGTGAGAGTGGCACTCTTCGACGGCATCAAAAAACCCACATGGGAGAAACCCATTGAATACTCAGATTGTAGAAGGAGATTCAGTGTGTCCATCTGCAAAAGCATCAAAGAACCCACAAAGAGGAGCAACCTTTTGAATCCTCAGCGAGTGGAAAGAGATTAAGTCAGAATAGCTTTCAGGTTGCAGCGCAGCGTGACGGATGACACCAGGACTTGCTCCCGAGCACTGCTGGCTCTTTGATTTCTTTAGAGGAGTTTTGAGGGATCCCAAACTCCACTAGACTCCCCAGAGGGGGGTCCAGAGCAAGGGACTTGATCTGGGCTCCCCGCAAGTGGCGGCAAGAGGATGGAAGCCCTGGATTCTCCCCAGCAAGAAACTAAGCAGATCATTCATGGCAGCCATGAATGCCTAGCTGTGACTGCCCAACTACAAGGGATTTTTGAGCTTCATCCATAACATCAATAATGATCTTCACCATGAGTACAATTATAAGTAACAACATTAAAGATTCTACTGACTCTTCGACTAAGCCTCTTTAAATTCGTTAAAAGGGCAAGGAAAGGGGGGGTGGAAAATTTTCTCCCTCCCCCTCCTCTTCTTCAAGCGGCTAGAAAGAGAACTTAAAGAAAAATCTCTTTAAACGATCTTCAGGGCAAAGAAGAAAAGGTGTTGTCTGAGCTTCCAATACTACTTTTGGAATATATAATTTGAAGAAAATTTACTTCCATTAAAGTTGAAGTTTTCTTTTTTGGATTATAAGTAAGCTTCTTGGAATTATATGAAGAGTCCTTAAAGAACTTTAACCAAGCAACTCCAATAAGGAATATAATTAATTATTTCTCATCAAAAGGACTATAAACCCGTTCCTTTTTAAAAGAAAGATAGAAAGAGGAAAAATTAGACTCTGTTTGGATTTTGTGTTTTTTTGCCAGTTTCCCATAACATACCTTGTTTTATTTGCTGAAACTATAAAAATTCAGTGTGTTCTGATTGTATTGTATTGTCTGGTAAACAATTGATAAGATTCCTGGCTGTATGTTGACAATTTTCTGGTCTTTAATATATCTATAACAGCTACTATCTTGTAAGCCCTGAATGTGGTTAGTCTTCTAGGTCTTATTGAAGAAACAACATTGGAGAAGCTCTGTTGCTGATATACTGTATTAAAATGGTTGGTAAATACAGACCTAAAGAGGTGCCAGGCATTGCACTTTCAGCTATGGGAAGGTCTGTAGATACCAATTTGGCACAGGTTCCTCAGGAGGAGTTTCAATGTATAATTGACACAATTACCTCTGCTGTTCAACTGGCAGTTAAAGACCCGATTTAATGCAAGACAAAAAGGAGACTTTGCCACTAGAAACTACAATCAAGATGAGGGCGCCTCAGCTTCAGAGTGATAATGAAGACACAGAGGAAGACTACAATCAAACTGACTTCACTTACACAATGAACTTTGCATTTAAAAAGAGGGACAAAACATTCACAGGACCATATATCAGATTTAGTAAAAGAGTGATAAATGATGAAATCTCCAAAGTTGTAAAAGATACAACATTTCAGAGGAAAGAAATAAATTAATCAATGGAATCTCAAATCCCTTCAGAAATTGAATACAGATGGCTTTTTCCAGAAGAAAATTTTTTCTACTTATAAGGGGAAAAGACACAAAATTAAGACTCTATGGGAGAAATCAAAAAAAGAAGAAGAGGATTAAATCTTACAAATAAGACTGGTTAGGGAATCCCTGTGATTGCATAATTGATTAAGATTGGCTGGGGAATTTTTGGAGTCTACATAATCGAGCTGATCCCTCAAAATATTGCGGGGAAACTCTAAAGCAGAAGAAGTTATGAACTGTATACTTATTTGCAAAGATCACAGCTTGATCCAAGGTAGAAAAATGATAGATAACTAGATATGTATGATGAAATAATGATGTAGAATAATTTACCCCTCTATGTATGTTTTGCATGTTTGTACTTTGTCTTATAAAAAATAAAAAATTTCAGGAAGCAAAAAAGAGAGAGAGAGATACTCAGTCAGAATAGCAGTCTTCAATTTCATCAAAGAACCACCAGGTGTGAGAAAACGTTTGAATACTACGTGTCTAGACCCGGTGTTGCCACACCCAGACTTGGGACAGCCCGAAGAGGGGCTCTCATGGCATGGCAAGACAACCCTAAAACATGATGCCAACTCCCTCCCGCCAAGCTCACTGACATGTCGTCAGCACATCTGCCTCCCTTACCGAAGCGTATCTGTTGTCCCAGATGGCTAAATGAGGGCAAGGGGAGCAGGTGATGGCACAGGCCAGGGAAGAGCAGAGGACAAACTTCAGGAGAGGCTGAGCCAAGAGGCAACATGTGGGAGGAGAGCAGCAGGAAGCAGCCGGAATCGCAGGAGGCTATGGGAAGCCCTAGTGGAGACAGAATCCTGGGAGATGCCAGGCCTGGTGGTTGGGCACACCCCCTTGCCTCAGAGAGGCTCCCCCCAGGCTACATTGTCCAGCTGGTTCCTGTATGGTCCAGCAGAGAAGGTGGAAGTGCGGCGGTGGAGAACTCCACCCTGTTGGGCTCTGGGGGCCACCTGTTCCGGGTGAGCAAGCACCATGCTGAGGGCTGGTAGAGTCTGGAGTGGGGTCCTGTGGGCTCCAAGGGAATGATCAGCCCCTGGCCCAGGCATGGACATGAAGGACAGGGGCAAGAGTCAATAGAAGGACAGAGGAAGGGCTGTGCAGAAAGGAGAGCAGGGAGGGATAAAGGGGAGCTCCGTCAGCAAGCCGGGGATTACAGCCAGCAATGGAGAGCCAAGATGGCGGCACGTTGGTTGAAGTGGAAGAGGAGACGGGTGACAGATGACCCCTCTCCTCCAAGACAACCACAGACCACATAAAGCACTGAAAAGGTGTAAACTGTTGTGAAAAGCTTGGATCGGCACAGAAACCTTACCTTAACTGGGAAGAAATGTTCTCAATGCCCAGAATGTCGAAAGAGCTTTAGCCATGTTCATAACCTCAAAAAGATCCCACGGGTAAGAAGACAAGGGTGAGCCATGGGCTCTGCTCGTCGAAGGTTCCGCTGATCTCTGTTTTTTAGCATCAAGGAGTCCCCCCAAGGACTCAGTATGTATCAAGAGCCTGAGGCACAGATCTGACGTTCATGTTCCTCAGAGAATCCATACAAGGAATCCCTATAACGGTCCATGTAGAGACCAGACCTTTATAACAGTTACGTTAGCTTCCGATATTTATGTTAGCTTCTAAACCCATTCCCAGTTAATGGCCATATACAGTTATCCCTTTGTATTCCAATCTCTATCTATCCCTAGTTCCTCTTCCTGATAAAATGTTCATAATATATAAAACTCCTAATGTTCTTTACATGAATGTTCCCAGTGCATAGTGTGTTTATTGTATCACTATGAATACTGCATAGTGTGTTTGTCATATAACATTAATTTGTACATGCTTATGTGATAAAAGCAGAGACATCACCCTACCAACAAAAGTCCGCATGGTCAAAGCAATGGTATTCCCCATAGTAATGTATGGCTGCGAGAGTTGGACTATAAGGAAGGCCGAGCGCCGAAGAATAGATTCTTTTGAACTATGGTGCTGGAGAAGACTCTTGAGAGTCCCTTGGACTGCAAGGAGATCAAATCAGTCAGTCCTAAAAGAAATCAACCCTGATTGTTCCCTGGAAGGCCAGATCCTGAAGCTGAAGCTCAAATACTTTGGCCACCAAATGAGAAAGGAGCACTCTCTGGAGAAGACCCTGATGCTGGGAAAGATTGAACATCAAAGAAGAAGGGGACGGCAAAGGATGAGATGGTTAGACAGTGTCATTGATGCAACGAACATGAAATTGAGCAAACTTCAGCGGACAGCGGAAGACAGGAGGGCCTGGCGTGATCTGGTCCATGGGGTCGTGAAGAGTCGGACTCGACTGTGCGACTGAACAACAACATGTGATAAAACATAATCTCAATTAGTATCTATATGTGACTAAACTATCGGATCATATTAGTAAGCAAAGAGACTGGAGATTTCTGTGTCAGACAGGCAGTTTGTGCCAATGGCATTGTGATTCCCTCGTGGGTTTAAAGAGCATGATCAGACAGTAACATGTTCCTCTCAGTCGTTCCCACCCCGTTCTGACTCGCCTTTAAGTTGGAGTTGTTAGACACCGTGGAATGTCCAGTCTTTACAGATGGCAGCACTATAATCCCGCATTTCCAGATGTCTGAACTTCCCTGTTGCAAACTGAAGCTGGTTGGGAAGTGCGAATGGTCAGATCCGTTCCCATCTTATTTTTTAGTTGTTGGCTATGTGCGCATAAGCGCACATGCACACGGGCACACATTTTTTTTAAATAAACCACCAGGACAGTGAGCTCAATCGTTGAGGCACAGCACTAATGTAGATGATTGACCACGGTGTGAGTGCACTGGGACGCTGCCTCAGGGTGTGTTGTCTGATCAAACCTTCCTGCTCCAACTTAAACTGGTGCATTTGGCCCGTACTGTGCCAAGCTTGACGTCTGACCGCAGCCTCTGTGTGCTTGTCTTTTTGTTTCAAGACCTCCCCCCCCATCCGGACCTCCTGTGAACGCCAAACAGCTTTATTTTCTCATATTTACTTGGGACTGGGAGCATTAGGTATTTATCAGAAAAAAGTTTCAGGGACTTTCGAAGAGAATGTCTGTCTTAACTGACAAAAGTCCCTTTCAGTCTGACTTGATTCCTGATACATTAAGCTAAAGCAGATCAATACCATATAGCTTTCAGGTATGATTCCATTTCCTCCTACAACCCCTTGTCCAACTATA